>JAXQQM020087201.1:0-30990 GCA_034641835.2 Pinus albicaulis
CAGTATTTTTCCCAACAACGTCCATCTAATTTTTTGGGTTAATAACTAAGAAATCAGCTGGATACTCCCATGAGTCCATAGAAACTAGGATTTCCTGCAATATTCCTTCTGGCTTAATAACAGACCTGTCAGCGAGTTCCAATAGCGTAGCTTTGGGTTCTAAAGCTGATATGCCGAGCTTTTCGTAGGTCCCTGTTGTTAAGATGTTAATGGCTACCCTAAGTCTACCAATGTGTTTGGAAAGGAGTGGCCGTAGATTTGTACAGTTACTATGGGATTCCCTAGGTCATCGTATTTAATGGGAGCCTCCTTACCCAGTAATAAGTCAGATAGTGTTCCCACCACATGAACGGTGGGAGCAATTTTTTCTCTTTTTGCTTGCTTCCTTCCACACAGTTCTTTAATTGTCTTGGCATAGATGGGGATGTCATGTATGGCCTGTAGAAGAGGAATTTTGATGCAAAGGTTTCTCAATTCTCCCAAAATATCAAAATCTGGAGAGACCATTGGTCTTGGCAGCGTTAACCTTTCAGGGAAAGGAGTTGGAGAAATCCTAATATTTTCAAGCTTCTCTTGGTCAACCATTTCCTTTTCTTGCTCCACCTCTGTTTCAGTTATATTTATTTGTCTAGGCTCCGTTGTAGTTTTAGATTCTAATTGAGGTGGGGTCATTCCTTGTACTGGTGAGATAATACGTCCTGATCTCAGCCTTATCTCATTACATTGCTTATGTTTAGTTTCTAGGTTTGTATTTTCTATAATGTGGATTAGCTGAACCAGCCTATTGTTGGGGTTAGGATTGGGTTGGGATGGTAATTGAGGATGGATGATAGGCATAGCGTTATGTTGGTACAATGCTAGTAGTGTAGGTTTATTTTGAATCCACGTCCCTATTGGTGCGTGGGTCATTCCTAGAGGTCGTTGCCAATTTTGAGGCCAATTTATGGTTTGAGAAGGAGATGCTGGCCACTAGGTTTGATATGGGTTGTTTTTCCAATAAGGAGAGGAACAAGGAAAGCTTGGCCAATTATTTCCTTAAGAGGGTTGCGTTGGCCAAGGCGGTATAGGAAATGACTGAGACGACCAGGTGGAGAAAGGTGGTTGATTCTTCCAAGCTGCTACGGGGTTTTTTTGATTAAATTGTGGAGAAGGAAAGAATGGAGGTAGGTCTTGAGGCATACCTGGTCGTGATTTCCATTTTCGACATTGGTTCATAAGGTAGACTAGTTATGTTTCTTCTTCTGCTTCTTTCTAAACTAATTTTAGTCCTGGGAGTGAAGGGCAGTGGTCTGTGGCATGATCCTTAGTGCAAATAGTACAGGTCTGAATCATGTCTAAGGGCCATTCCCTTTGGTTGTGCTTCTTCTGACAGCATGGTCAGAAGACGACCAAGTTCTGCTCTGCTATAGCTTGCTTCTTCTTGGCTTGTAGGACATCAAGCTGCGTTGTCAAAGTACACAAAATTTCAGTTTTGAAGTCTTCCAAAAGGTTACCAAACTCTTCTATGGTTACGTTGCTACTAGACTGCTTGAGATCTTTCCTTTTTGAGTCTCACCCAATTGGCTTATTTCGTGTACTTCCCCGAGAGCACCTGATACACAACGAAATAATTTCATCATATTCTTCTTGATAGATGTCCCCTCTTCCCATTATATTGAGTGTTTCAATCCATTCTTCTTTCATTCCCTTAATCATTATTGCTTTTAAGATGTCTTTGGATAATGTAGTATATGGGAACCATTGTAGATTATACTGAAATATTTCGACATACTCTTCTAATGTCTCATTGTCTTTTGCAGACATATTGAATATTTCATCTTTTAATTCCCAAGTCCGGCAATAATCTTGATATTTAGTTAGAAAAATGTTCTTCATTTGGTCCCAGTTATTGATGGCTTCCCCACCGAGTCCCATGAACCAACGTAATGCTGCCCCCTTCAAAGTAGAGGGGAACAATTTCAATTTCTGTGGGTCAATGGTATAGTCGTATCCCCTACATAAGTTTTTGAACTAAAATAAAAATGCATCAAGATCTTCCGAGGTCTACCCATGGAAGGTGGGGATGTTTTTCAGGGGAATGGCTTTCATAGGGGCGTTAGCAACATGGTCAACAATGGGATATTCCAATGTTGACATCTGCCTTTGATTCTGGTTTTGATTATTTTCCATTTGATCAAAGATGTGCTAGTACTCTTCGGGGATCTCTTGTTTGGGAGGAGTGATCTTAGCGGGATTGGGTGGTGAGTGGGGAGGAGGCTTTACAGCACTTCCTTGATCTAGAATACCAAGCATCTTAGTCTCAACCACTTTTTGAGGGGATTCGGGCTCTAGAGCTCATACTTGTATTGCCCCACTAGTTTCTCCTTCTCCTTTTTGTAAATTGCAAGAACCTCCCTCTCTTGAACGGTCAGTACTTATGTGTTTAGTAGTCTGAAGGCTTTGTTTAGACCCTTCAATTTCGATGTGAATCTTAGCTTGGGCTGCAAATGGTGAGGCTATTGCCTGAGGGAGTGTAGTAGGACTTTGAATGGGAATGGTTCTGGGTCCTACAGATGCCTGGGATTTAGCTCTCTTAAAGATTTCGTCTATATATGTTGTTCTACCAAGGATTACCAATCCTTTTGGTTTCGTAGACTTTTGCGGATGATTTTGATTTGTTTCTATCCTTTTCTTCCTAGTCATAAAACAAGAGCACCTATTCTAATAACCTTTGAACAATTGCTGAGAAGTGGGTTATGGGGAAAGCATTTTTCTTGTCAGTACACAGGTTCTTCCCTCTCGTTTTTAATACCCGATTCTTCACAGCAACAAAGAAAAAGAAATTAAGGACATCGCTCTTCACACTCTCCCCAGCAATGATGCCAAAAATGTTGGTCCACTAAATTGTCTATTATAGGCAATCTCTATGTTTATCATTCAATTGTCAACCCAAGGTAAGTCTTCTTATTTCAAGAGTGCAAGCATAGTATATGCGAGTGACATCGAAAATAGCTACTATATTACCATGAAGAAGATTAACTAATTATCGAAGTTCAATCAACTCAAAAAGAAATGGAATTGTAAAATGTCATTAACTAGTCTGTCTAATTAAGCTCAACGAGAGTAACCTATGATTGAACAGCACACTTGATGAATTGAACAACAGTTCTACTGAATGGAACAACAAATGCAATGAATTGAACATCAAACTCCCAGGGCTGGGCCCAAACCACCAAAATTCTAACGCGATGGAAAACTCAGAAGATGACTATTCAAAATACCAAAATTATTTATAAAAAGGTTAAGACATGAATACAACTAGACAGTTCTATCCTGATATGCCTATTACATAAGAGAATTCTTATTCAGCTCCCTTTTCTCATCCTTCTTTGGCCTTTTTAAAGGTGATTTCACTCTGTGGAATGGTCTTTTCCAAATGACAACCCACTGCTCGTGGCTGTCGTTTGAGTTCTTCTAACGTGGATCTGTCTTTCTGCCTTCCTCTAGTCCTTGGGGGTCATTGTGATTTCGTGTCCCCTTCCTGTCAGCTGTCTTTTGGTCATCGTCGATTTAGCTCACTTGTTTTCCTATGAATAAATATGAAATAAGTCAAATCCTTATATTTTAAACATGCTTTTTGTCATTAGTCCATTTGTTTTGATTTTGTATTAATCCTCCTTCCCTTTATTTTTAAAATGAGGAAAAATTCCTAAAAGTGTATGATAATTCAAAGTAAAGGTAGGGTGAAAACATACCTTAATTCCGATCCAACACTCTTTATGCACCCTATGCTGATCTACATAGATTTATGTCTATCATGTGCCACCTTTAAATTCTCCTTTATAACCTAAATTTTTTGCTCCATATCCTTGAGCATATCAAACCCAATATTCACTCTATTTGTTGGAGTATTGCAACTCCTTCCATACAATGATTCAAATAGACTCGTCTTAATGGACTCTTGTTATCCATTGTCATATGCAAACTCAATAAGTGGAAGATGCTCCTCCAACTTATTGGGCTGATACATTGCATACATCCTCAACATGTCCTTGATGTTCCTATTTGTCTTCTCTATTTTCCCATCCATTTGTCGGTGATATGTTGTACTAAATTCCAACTCAGTCCCCAAACCTACAAAAAATTCCTTCCAAAATCTTGAAGTGAACTTAACATCTCAGTCCAAAATAATTTTCTTGGGGATAACATGCAGCCTCACAATTTATTTTATGATCATTTGAGCCACCTCATTAGTTTAATTAGTGGATTTTATAGCCACAAAGTGAGCTATCTCTCTCAATATTTCAATAACTACCATTATTGCATCATGCATCTAGGAGATTTTTGGCAAACATTTGATAAATTCCATGGGAATAACCTCACAATTCCATTTCAGAATAGGAATGGGATGTAGCAGTCTTGGTGGATGCTTGCATTAAAATTTCACTTGTTGACATTCTATGCATTTAGCCAAAAATTAGGCACTTCTTTCTTTAATTTTTTCCAATAATAGAACTTTTTCATGGTGGTAAGGGTATTTTGATACCCTTGATCGCTTGAATAAATCTTGTCATAAAACTATTTCATTATGAGTGTCTTCAATTCTTCATTATTTGGCACATAAATTATGGTTTTGAACTTCATTAGGTCATCATCAGTGAGGTGATATTCCTCATCCTCACCACCTTGTAGCAACTTTCTTTCATTTGTTGATACTTTTCATGTTATCCTACATTTTTTACCATTTCCACTACATCCATTTTTTAATATCTAATGACTGCCAAGTGATTCACTTGAATTCCCCTACTAAGTGCATCAACAAATCTATTTTCCTTTCCTTTGATGTACTTAATTTCAAAATAAAACTCATTGAGTGTGGTCAACCATCTAGCATGTCTTGCATTCAACTTGGGTTTCTCAAACAAATTCTTGAGCCCACCATGGTTTGTCATGAATGTAATTTTTTTTCCAAGGAGGTAATGCCTACACATCTTCAATGCATGAATAATGGAAGCCAACTTTGGATCATGAGTCACATAATTTACCTCATGTTCATTCAATTCCTAGACTCATAACATACTACTTTACCTTCCTGCATCAAGACTCCACATAGCCATTCATTGCAAGAATTTATGCACACCACAAAATCCTTATCAGGACATGCAATCCTCAAGACTAGTGCATATGTGAGAAATTCCTTTAGTTGATCAAAACTTGTTGCACACTGAGTTGTCTACTCAAATTTCTTTCCCTTCCTTTGCAAGGATGTGATAGGATGTCTTGTCTTGGAGAAATTTCTAATAAATCTCCAGTAATAACCTACCAATGCCATGAATGATATGATCGCGTTCACATTCTTTGGTGTCGACCACTCCATTATGGCCTTTATTTTCTCTAGATCCACTGATATCCATTCCTTGGAGATATATGCCCCAAATAATGTATCTGTGATTGAAATAAATCACAATTTTTGAGCTTGGAATAGAAATTTTTCTCCCTTAGAAGTTGTATTACTACAACCAAACATTTTCTCATGCTCTCCTTAAGTCTTTCAGTACACTAATATGTCATCAACAATTACAATGAAAAACTTATCCAAATAGGGACAATGCACACTATTCATTAAGCACATGAACATGGTATGGGCATTAGTAATCCCAAAGGGTACCACTACAAACTCGTAGTGTCCATATCTTGTCCTGAATACAATCTCATGAATGTCCTCCTCCTTGATCCTCACTTGGTGATATCCTAACCCCTGGTCAATCTCGGCGAAAACTGCTTCTTCCCTCAATTGATCAAATATATCATCGATTCTTTGCAATGATTACATGTTATTTATGGTTACCTTTTTTAATTGCATGTAATCAATGCCTAATCCAAGGGTTCCATACTTCCTCGTTACAAACAATATAGTTGCTCCCCATGGAGACACACTCAACCTTGTGTATCCCTTGTCCATCATCTCCTTTAGCTACAATTTTAGCTCCACTAACTTATGCATACTCATCATGTATGGTTCCATGGATGGTGGTGCTACCTGAGGTACCAACTCAATAGAGAAATCTACCTCTTGGTGAGGAGGTAATCTAGGAAACTCCACTGGAAAAAAATTTGCATATCCTTGCGGAACCATATGCCTTTTTATCAATTTACTTTCCTTATTATCTGTTTCACTTCCATCCTTCTCATAACTTAATATTTTTACTAAAAACAACATGCATCCCTCTTTTCTACTGTGCTTGTCTTGCATAGCCGTAATCAGCCTTACCAAAGTAGGATTTTTCCTACTCTATAGAAATCTTCTTTCTCCTTGCTCATCTAAGCATTCAATTTCCTTTTCATAACAATCCACTTTAGTTCTATGCAAATAAAACCAATAGATGCCCAATAATATGATATATGCACCGAATGGAATTATGTTCAAATGTTATTTTTATAGGCATGCCACTAAGCTCAAATGTACATGATCTCACCCAATGATTAGTCTTTCTTTTGGTTTTGGTTTCCACTTGAACTAGCCATGGTTATTTATTCAATTCCTTATCCAAATTTCATTTTTCAACAAGCTCTAGGCCAATATAGTTTTAATTAGAACAAGGATAAATTATAATAGAAACAATTTGATCACACAAATTATATTTTATCTCAATTATAGATGCCCGGTGGTCTATGTAGCAGTAGTCTATGGCTACATAAATCCTGGATAAATCTCGAGCTACACCACCCACTGTGACAACTTCTTGGGAAATGTATATCTTTGATCTAACATTATTTTGATGTGGACATTCCCTCTTCCTATGGTTTTCACCACATGTCCAACACATTAATGGATCTCATCCTTTATTCTTGAGCATCCTTGATGTTGGCTACTACATATTTCTCTTATCAACAACATTAGTTTTATGTTGAAATTGTTTATTATGAGATGGGTGCTTACGTTCCCTCTTGTATGAACCTTTATTAGGCCAATTCTCCTTAATTCCAACATTGTTCCTTTACTTATAGTCACATTTTATTTTTTGCCTTCATTTTTCTTGCTCATAGTAGTGTTTCAACTTCTTGATGGCATCCTTTAGATTTTGAGGTTCCAACAACCCCATTGTCTCTAAATGACATAGGCAGTCCATTAATAAACCTTTGTATATTGGATTTCTCATCCTTGATATATGGTCATACATAAATAGTTCTAATAATTTAGTGGCATATTCATCATTTCTCATTTTCCCCATCTTGAGTTCATAGAACTCTTTTGCCTTTCCATCATTATGGCACTTTGATGAGTATTTCTCTCTTAATTTTTTTTCAAATTTTCTCCAAGTCAATTCTTCCTCAACAATTCCTCCAACATTTTCATGTATTCCCACTATGTGCCTACTTTTCCTTTCAACATGTAGGTGGTAATCCTAAGTTTCATATTTTTAGAATAGTCATGCATTCTAAAACATTTCATCATGTAAGAAACCAAGCTTTTTCCTCTTCGAGTTTCTTCATTTCCCTGTGGGTGGCTTGAATTTATTAAAATCCTTAGGCATGTAATAATTTCCTTCCTTTATCGATGGTGATGATGATTATAATGAGAGTGATGGTTTTTCCTTCTAATAGCAGAAGTAGATAGTCTGCTAGAATGATGCACATATGTGTTGGTTATTCCTCTTGGGGTGCTCAAAGGTGCATTTCCTAGAACAATGTATTCACTTTCATGCCTATGTATCTTCTGGGACCTACTACCATCTTCTCCATTTGTATTCTCTTATGATTCCCGAGGGTTCATCCTATCTCTACGACTGGCCCTCATTTCAGATAACCTTCGTCTCTATAAATCTGAGAGACTTTGTAGGAGGACTGTGTTTATCTCAAATTTTCTCTCTTGAGCTCTTACCAATCTCTCATTATATTCTTTGAAGCTTCTAACTTCATCTTTTAGGCTCCTCAAGATATCCATCCAATATGGAGATTGATTCCCTCCCCCTTGGTCAATCGATCTCTCTTCTTCATTGGCCCTAGCCCTATCACTTCCATTTTTTTATCAATCAGAACTATATTGTACCATTCCATTCCTCATTTATGCTTTTCATCTGTCTTATGTTACTTGTGATGTGTTGTCAACCACACACACTGTTAGATTTTTCGTGTGATAAACAAATAAACACAATAATGATCATGAATCTTGCATTCATGGAACTATGATAGAGATTTCTACTCTGACAGAACAACCATGTTAGTATACCTATGATACTCAATATTTCATCATATTTCAAGCAACATCAATCATTAGCGTATAATTGATAATTAAACAACAAAATTTTACCCATGTTCCCGCTCTCACAGAGCCACTGTAATGGTCCATTTGTAGCAAACAGTTAAATTTAATGAATGATTATAGAAAAACAAAAAATCATTAATTGTAACACATATAACTTCTAAAAATTCTTTACTTTCCCACGGTAGGGCCCATCGAGTCCAAGTTTTGGGCTTGGATACTCTGATACCATCTGTAACAACACCAGCCCACTTACTTACCAATGGGGTGGTTATCTACTTACCCAACTCCTCTAAGTAAAGTTAGAGGAATGGGATGATAATTTTTTTGTTTCTTTAGGTTCATTTTTCTTATCTCTCCTCCTACCAAAGGTATTTAATTTTTTCATTTAAATTTTCCCTTCTTCTAGAACCCCATATCCAGCTTCATGATATATATATATATATATATATATATATATATATATATATATGTCTTCCTCGAAGTCTTATTACCATGTGTAAGAATAATATATGCCATGCACCGGGCATCCAAAGGGTCCCACCATACATTAATATTCAAGCCAATAGTAACTTGCCATGTCACTTGCCTTGATGGTCCTCGTCGACATCACATAATAGACGTGCAGGTTTCGAGTGGATCCCCTGCACATTTAAACATTTGAGCCATCACATGTTGATTCCAACAGGGTAACATCCACGAGCTTTATGAGGGTGGTCACCCCTCAAAATTATTATTATAGGGACACCATTGATCATCAAATCAACAGCTCGCAGTTATTCCAGCGGGTCAAGCCCCTTTTCCAAAATCCACCATAGGCACCCAGGCTTAAGGCAGTTTCTGGTTCCAACGAAACCTTTGGTAGCACATAATGGAAAAAAATGGTACCCATACTTTTGAATGTAGAAATTTTAATACAATTATGTATTACCTGGATTCTCCTGATCTAACAATTATATGCCACTATTAAATATAGAATCCTTCTACTTAAATCTTTGTGGAAATTTAATCACCAATTGCAAACACATGAAGAAATATCAATCACACATAACACAAATGTTTTTAGCAGGAAAGCATAAAGCTAAAAACCCCATTATCATATAATATGTATATATCATGGATCATAAAACAATCTCATACAAAACTCTAATCTAAGAGCTCTCAATACAATATACAATTGTCTCACACTATCATACAAAAATTAGAAAGTACATGTGCCAATTTACTGCCTCCATTGCGCAATCCCTGATGATCAAGAACCTTTGAATGAATCATGCTTGCCTGCATTGACTGTGAAATACTCATAGGCACATCCAATGTGTGTTTGGTTGCAAGTGTGCACCCACTAATGTCACAACTGATAGTCAAACTGTCCCTTTCACCTATCTCTCAACTAGGTCTCCACTAGATCTGACATGCATGTAGTTAACAGTAGTAAACCTTCAGTTGCATGTGAGATAACTCCTTGTGAATTCATTTTAATATTTAATTCACTGGTCTCTCGCTTGTGTATCTTTAGTTACAACTAGTTATAACTAGCACAACTGAGTTTAACTCACTTAACTGAGTTAAACTACTTTACAACTCACATAACTACACATCCAACTCTGTTACAACTTTGTATCACTCAGTTACAATGAAGTCCACTTGCATGTCCCACCAACCAAACTTAGAACTCGAAATTCCTTCAGTCAACTGGTTTTCCACATCAGTTAATTGAAATCAAGTGCTTCAAGAGAATAGATTATTATTTATTGTCTAATTATTATTAAGAGATAATAATAATCGACATGCATTCTATTTTTAGACATGCGATCTAAGAAAAGACTTCGCACATGCATTCTAAAAATAGAACTCCATCCATAAATAGAATTTTATCAACCATCTATAAATAGACTCCCACTATAAATAGAATTTTCTCACCATTCTAAAAATAGACATACACCTAAAAATAGCTTGTGTGGGCCCCACCTAGTGTAGGTGCTTAATTTTCACTAGGATCAAGGATGATGTTTCCGGATGCCAATTTCAGTGTTTCTTGTTGCAACCTTCAACACTCCTTCTCAATAAGAAATTAATGTCTTTGCATGTGAAAATCAACTCCATGCATTCGCCCTGCAACCTTTGCATGCGCCATGCAACTCCATGCATGCGCCCTGCAACTCTTGTATGCAACACCTATCTAGTGTTTCTCGCACATGCAACACTTGGATGCAACACTTATGAAACCGAATAGCCTCCAAAAAATTGAATCATTATAATGCATCTGTCATCAAATTCTTCTAACTTATGCTGGTACCAACTGCAAATGTCTTCAGGAACCACTGCGTTGTTGACCTCTACATCCATGCACTCTACACTTTCTGTCAACTCTGATCCACACTCCAGTATCTGACACTGTCACTTTGATTTCATGTCCTCCTAACATCTGACTGCATCAATCCAACTGATACTACTACTGCTTTACTGTGGGCTCCTCTTAGCTAGGTTCAATTCATTAGATCCACACCATCTGCATGAATCCTGCCCAGAAATTTCTTTTTAGGATTATTCATGCATGTCGCCCCACCTCTCACCTGGTGGTATAGCTGCATGCACTTCCTCTGCCCATCTGGTTTGAAATTTCTCTACATGAGTGGTTGCTCCCACTCCATGATCCTCATCTTATGGTCGCTCCACATCCCAAGGTTCACTCTTACCTACATGCAAATCCTACTCCCTCTCAAGCGTCAATTGCATAACTTTCACACACTTCCCAATAGTAGGAAGCTTAGTAGAAATCCCATCTACATTAAGTCTATAGAGATTCTTAACTTGAATCCCAACCTTCTTGGCTTGCCCTTTTTCTTTGTGTCACATGAAAACTTTTCCTTCACTAAAGACAACATCATAGCCTTTATCCTCTAACATTGCAATTGAGACTAAATTTTTCTTCAAACCTGGAACATGCATAACATCTTTTAAATGAAAGAGTTTACCTGACACCCTCTGAAAGGTAATGGTACCAATTCCAGTCACACTGTATCGTCCATCATCGCCCAACTCAATATGCATCTAGAGATCTTTCTCCTCCAAGTTACTGAAAATTTTCTTATCTCCCATCATGTGAAAGGAAGCACCATTATCCAAGTACCACCCCAATCCCAATGCACTTGACACCATGCATGCGATCAATGAGAATTCAAGCTCAAATTGCGAGGAAAGAGCCTCACCAGCCACAACTCCAACATCCATCTTCTTCTTCTTCTTATGTGGACAATTTGTGACAATATGTCCATACTCGTGACAGTGAAACACTTCACTTTGGACATGTTTTGCTCCTTTCCATCTTCATCGGCCTCAGATTTAGAATGGAATTTATTCCCTTTCCCTTTATTCACCTTGGCAACCAAAGCACAATCCTCTTCGTCATCATGCTTTGATGAAGAGCCATCTCTAGTGTTTTTCCTAAACTCCTCGTGCACTAGATCCGACCACAGTCGTTCCCAATTTGGCAGTTTTTCCCATCCGTTGACAGAGTCTTTATAACTATGCCAACTCTTAGGAAGTCCCAAGAGAGAGAAACACACCAAATAATCATCAGCAACACTTACTCCTACACTCCCAAGCTCATTCCTACATTGGAAGAACTTTGTTAGGTATATCGGAATAGTGTCGTTCTTTTCCATCTTGATCTTTCTGAGTTTATCCTTCAACGCAAATTTCCTATGGTCATTACTGCTTTGGTAAAGATCCATCAAATCCTTCCACATAACATATGGAGTGGCTTTCCCATGTAGGCTTGAGACAATGTAGTCTCTTACACCTTCCAATGGAACCCTCCTGGCCCTTGCTACTTTCTTTTTCCATGCATCAAGTAATGCAACATCTCTTAAAGTAGGCTTAGGAACATCTCTGTCAATGAATCCCTTCAAGCCATTATCTTTGAGCACCACCTCTATCTTGTCCTTCCAAGAAATGTAGTGCATACTCTAACCGCAAACCATTGAAATTGATTTCGATGTTTACTCAACTGACGTACCAAGAAATTCTTGCAACAAATTCGAATTGTTTCCACCAACAAACTCAGCCACTACTTCAATATTGCAATTTTCTTTGTTTTGATACTATGTAGAAATTTTAATACAATTATGTATTTCCTAGATTCTCCTAATCTAACAATTATATGCCACTGTTAAATACGAAATCCTTCTACTAAAATCTTCGTGTAAATTTAATCGTCAATTGCAAACACATGAAGAAATATCAATCACACATAACACAGATGTTTTTACCGGGAAAGCATAAAGCTAAAAACCCCACTATCATATATTATGTATATATAATGGATCATGAAACAATATCATAAAAAATCTCTAATCCAAGATCTCTCAGTAAATATACAATCGTCTCACACTGTCATACAAAAATTGGCAAATACATGCACCAATTTACTGCCTCCACTGTGCAAACCCTGATGTTCAAGAACCTCTGAATGAATCATGCTTGCCTGCCTTGACTGCTCAATACTCATAGGCACATCCAATGTGTGTTTGGTTACAAGTGTGCACCCACTAATGTCACAATTGATAGTCAAATTGTCCCTTTCACCTATCTCTCAAATGGGTCTCCCCTGGATCTGACATGCATGTAGTTAACAGTAGTAAATATTTAGTGGCATGTGAGATCACTCCATGTGAATTCATTTTAAATATTTAATTCACTAATCTCTCACTAGTGTATCTTTAGTTACAACTAGTTACAACTAGCACAACTTAGTTTAACTCACTTAACTGAGTTAAACTACTTTACAACTCACATAACTACACATTCAACTTTGTTACAACTTTGTATCACTCAGTTACAATGAAGTCCACTTGCATGTCCCACCAACCAACCTTAGAACTCGAAATTCCTTCAGTCAACTGGTTTTTCACATTAGTTAACTGAAATCAAGTGCTTCAAGATAATAGATTATTATTTATTGTCTAATTATTATGAAGAGATAATAATAATTGACATCCATTCTATTTTTAGGCATGCGATCTATGAACAGACTTCACACATGCATTCCAAAAATAGAACTCTATCCATAAATAGAATTTTCTCAACCATATATAAATAGACTCCCGCTATAAATATAATTTTCTCACCATTCTAAAAATAGACATACACCTAAAAATATCTTGTGTGGGCCCCACGTAGTGTAGGTGCTTAATTTTCACTAGGATCAAGGATGATGTTTCCAGATGCCAATTTCACTGTTTCTTGTTGCAACCTTCAACATCGAACTCCTCCCTCAGCTAATATAATTCGGTCATGTTGCTCTGCTTTGGTGCCTCAGAATTCCCACTATTTACTAGTCTCTAGTGCTAATAGAAAATGGCCATGTTACTCTCGACAGAAGACCACCATCCACTAACATATCAAATGGTCATGATGGTTGGGGTAGATCAAAATTTTGTGTGTGGCTTACTCCTCCCTAACAATGTCACAAGTGGAGGGGGGGGGGGGGGCAGGTGGGGTGGGGCATTCAATAATATCTCAATCATTGATCCCAAAATCTAGATCAAAGGTGTGTACAGGGGGTTTCCTCCCTGCTGACATCACCCTGGGTGGGTGCACATATTTTCGATATCTGATAGTGATCCTCCATCATTTGATTAATGCATAGGGTCTTGCCCCATTAAATTCCTCCATGCCCTAGCACCAACACATGGCACCACTCCATGTCGCACCAGTTCCACACATCACCTTGATTGGTCCATGTAACCCTCACTATCTCACCCCAACGCACTATCCCGACGTTCTATCGATTTCTCTTTTGCACACCTCCAGGATATGGCCTCTAGGAAACATGGATATTTTTGGCCATCCCTTCCTCTTATCACTACTTCCAATTGGCCCAAGTGTACATAACACCACGCCATCTCAATGCTAATTATCCCAACACTCTCCTTCAAAATTTACAGGATAATGGCCAGTGGGATGAGTTGTCCCGGGGGCTCTATTCCCAACCATTGGAATCGCCCTCTATCTCCAAGCTATAGACCTAGCTGTTCCAATGCCCCATCACTCAATCATGATAATGCATAATATAAGCACTCCATTTAGGAGCTTCCACTTCTAGGGTTACCTTTGGACATTGTTTGTGTGATCAAAACCATAAGTTAAGGTGAAGTTAAGTTTCCTTCCTCACTTTGTTGCAAAACTATGCTTGGAACAACTTTGATATAGCCTGATGTGAGGGTATTACAAAGGTACGCATGATACACTTAGTCTTGAACCCAATGGTTTTTCCTAGGGGTTGGTTCGTGGCTGTGCACATCACCATTTTTTCATGGATTCTCCTATGGTTCAGCTACGATGGATTTGTAGACATCTGGATCTACACCAACATTCAACCATGCCCACTATGGCCTAATTGGTTATTACATGCACTACACCTCCTAATCCCTTAGGAGTTGTAAAATACCAAAAGTTCCCTAAGGAGATCAACACTCCCTGATGATCTACAGGTCAAGGGGAACTTAGAGGCTTGCAATTCCTTGACCAAAAACACTGTGGAACTTGTCAAATACCTACAATATTGCTGAAATTTGAGAAGCCTTTGATGTAAAGTCTCAGGTTATTACAACTAAAGAAGGAAGCCATCCTCTACATCATCACATGCCCTATAACCATCTAATATGGTTGTGTGTAACAAGTCATTTTCATTGTAACTTTGAATTTGTAATAAAACTTTCAAATATCAAATATATTAATAGTTAAATCTTATTCTTATGGACCATTCTGATGCCTTTATCTGATGTACATTTTTATTATCTACTTTGCCATAGTCTAACTCAGGTGTATAGGGACCCTTTCAATGCTTATAACATTTCATATCATTATCAATCATTCATGCTATATCAATAACACATTTTTTTATTTCTCAAACCATGCAATTCCAACTCAAGAATGTTTCATACTCACACACCATTTCTATCAAGAAAATGAAAACACATGCTCATTGACATTTATATGCACCAATTACAATCTAGAAATGCAAACACGTGTTCATTAACACTGCAATCACATAAAAATACTTAACTTGGAATGTACTAGGAAATTGAGTCTAGGACAAGGACTCTACACCCAACCTCAAACAACTGCAACTAAGAACACTTACATTTTTCACCCCCAAGCCAGATTCCAAATATTGAGGGGCTTGCTCCAGGGATTATGGCGCCAACTTCCAACTGAAACAGGGAGTCCATAAAACGTTCTTCCTCCACCCACTAGCCACTCAATAGTTAAATAATATACAGGGAACTTAAAGGCCCACTGCCTCCACCCCAAGACTATCGAGGAAATCCAAAGAAGCAGGTATCCACCGTAAACACAGTGGTTCCACCCACTTTGGGGAGGCTAGAAGCCACTATGAAATCACAGAAAGAAAGGCTTCAGAGGTCTTCCTTCCAGGAATACAAGGAAATAATCCTCCACCCGCACCATCAAGGGAATCCAAAGAAAACCATCTCCACCTTTTGGCTTTACAAGGACTCAAGAGGCACTGTTCCTCACCAAGGAGAGACCATCTTCATACCAATCATGCCAACCAACATAATTTGTTTCTTCTCTCCTCCCATGAAATTCTTCTCCCTTTCTTTGTTATTGAATGTTGCTCAAATTGGTGCTCTCCCGAATCAGTGTCCAAGAGTTTGTGTGAAAGTGAATGTGTCTTTGGTTGTAGTAAATATTCATTGATTTTGTCCTCTAAGCCTTGTGAGTGTTATCCAAGGCAACATAATATGTGTACTTGTCTTGTAATCCCATTTAATTCATAAAACCAGTTCATTAAACACACCAACCAACGTTTAATGGTTTTCAAAACAACTCAGATTTTCCTACACAAGAACCCTTAACTGTGCCAAGCAAGCACCCCCCTCAACTCTGGAATCTGACCCTTTGACTTGGCCCATTTTAATTTTCTTGTAAAAATATTTACATTGCATTTTTCATGAGGAAACAAGGGTTCGGGGTGTCACAATTTTCTTGAGCTCATCATAGCAAAGGGGTAAATAAGATTTGTGATTGATCCAAATCCATTATGCCTTGGTTCAGGATTACATCTTTATTAACCATTTTGCCTGCTTTTGATTTTAATTTCTTGTATACATGGTATAATTCTATCTCTTTGAATTTCCTTAACTGCAAAGCTATCCTTTGGAGTATTATGGTGTTGGAAATTACTCCCCCAACCTTTATCTTAGTGACTTGCTTAATTACAAGAATTGAGTCTTTGAAAACCAATAATCTTTTTCTAGCTTTGGTAATGGCTAATTCTAGCTTTGGTACTGACTATTTCTAGTCCTATCTAAAGGGCCAAATATTTAACTTGGTTGTTTATTAATATGCCTAATCCCCAAGTGAATTGTGCCTCTCTTTGATCATCGAGGCGAAATAGGACCCCCCTTGCTCCTACTAACTTGAAATTTTAATTTTGAAAAACTTGTTTTCATTTTATTACTCTAAACCTAAAAATTAACACCAATATGTTTTTTTATGTTTTTTAATAGCAATATCTCACTATATACCCAATACAATCAATTATTTAAATAAATTTTAGTTCAATGAAATATTAAAAATAATAACAAATAAAGATGAAATGAAATTAAAATTAAATATACAATTGAATAAACATTATATAAATCACAAAATCTTGTTCGAAACACGTCAACAAATTATATTGTGATTATCACAAAAAATAAAATAAAATAAAATAAAAAATTCTATACTAATTATGATTCACAAAAGCCAAATTTACTAAATTTCAAAAATTATATGACCCTTTTTATATAATAAAAAACCTATCATAACTCTATTAACATTATATGACAATATCATACACAATAAATTATTATAAATTATACTAGCAAATAAACAAATATCATAATAATTCATTTATAAAAAACACCACCACCTATTGACAAATACTAACTCATTATTTAAATTTATTTAAAAAATAACTTTAATCGGAGACGAATACTAATCACTAGAGACAAATAGTGGCTGCGTTGCTTATCCACCTTGTTTATCTTAAACTACTTTGAATAGTTTCGGCTTACGTCTAAATGCATGCGTATTTTCACACATTATTGCCACGCAATATTCGCACGGAGCCACGCGACCGTCGTGATCATATCTCTAAATATTGAAAAAGAAAGCATCTTCTATATTGTAAAAAGATTGGGTTTTGTTTTTTGCACTTAATAATATATTATTATAGGTTTTAAAAAAAAATTATGTTTGGTTAAGAGTGTGTTTTTTTAAGAAGGAAACAAGTTAACGACCCAACACTTAGAAGTATCTGATAAGAGTGAAATTTTGTCCCTTTATAGAATAACAATGATAAATTAGCCTACATTTACGAATAAAAGAAAAATAATTAACATAAATATGATAAATTTTCCTACCATATAAAAAAACATTATTACCACAAGAAGTTAACCAATAATTGATACACCAGGAAATTTACCTAACTTTAAATAATAAATTTAGCAATTTTAAAATGGTTTACATCAACATCCCAAGAAAAAAGAGGGCCACTTCAACTGCTACAATATATTATGTCTAAAAGTGGAGAACACAAAATTTATTTCGACATTGAGGCCGACCGTGGAGACAAGTCGTGCAAACAATGTGGACAAGCATGTAAGAGGTAGAGTTCTATAATGAGCGCAAGCGCCTCACCAAGGTCGATGAGGAGTATAAAATACTTATGGAGCTAAAGCACACACCTTTTTATTAACCACGGCTAACAACAATTGATTAAAGTGCAATTGCATGTACTTGGCGCATAGGATCACATAGTTAGAAAGTGTACAATTGCTGTACTTTTTTTTTAATCTATGTGGTCTCCATATCGTAATATACTAGCAATTGCACGGGGTGCAAGGGAACGCCGGAAGGAGAGATGTGAATCATTTTGTGCTATATGAGGGGTAAAAACTGAATTGTGATTTAACAGAAGAAAATCCAAAGCTGAACAGATAATCATAAATGGTAAGTAGAGAGATGATCACCTAAGGTGGAAAGCCTATAGCTATTAATCTCTTGATTCTGTCACAAACCGACCATTCAAATGCCTTGCACATCCTCGAGATTGATGACATCCTCATATATGAAGAAGGCAATGAGACCTTGATGTGAAATTCCCGTAGTTTCATACAGTTTACAACCAAGAACACATACATGATTCACATAGGAATTAGGAACAATTTCTTCCTCAATATCTATAAATGTAATCAATCACAGGAGCTCTCTCGGCTCTGGCCAGATTTATGTAATTTTATTTTTATTTCATTTTATTTATTTATTTGTTAATTAAGAATTTTTTTTATCTATTTTATTTTTAATTTTAATTTTATCTTTATTTTATTTCATTTCTATTTATTTATTTTATTTATTTATTCATATTTTATTTATTTATTTTTTTAATCTTTTCTTATCACAGCATTTAATTATTAAAAATAAAATAAATATATAAATTCAAACTTTAAATATTATGTAAATTTTTTTAACATTTAATTTATTCGATAATAATAATAACAAATGAATATCTTTTGAATAATGCGCCAAGGCTATCTCCCTCTTTTATAAAGCGCTCGAATATTAATGGAAATCTTCCCCTTGTAAACTGTATTAGAAGGCAATATCCCGATGCTCATAGCTTTACACGCACTAATATCTTAATTCTCATCCTCTCATTATATTTTGATGTTCGAACTTCTTAGACCATAACCCCAAGCAGTAACAAGTATACGCCCTCCCGAAAGGGTCACGACGGACTTTAGTTTAATAAGCATTGACCAAACCTTAGAGTTAAAATGTAATTAGATGTTGCAGCGATCGTCATTAGATCATTAATATGGGCTCACTACATACCTTAATTTTAATACTGCGGACATCATTCAACGATACCATGGACACTTTCACATATTCATTAAAACGCCATTATGCAAGAATGTTCACCATATATATATCTCGGGCCTAACTATAAGGCCAGCACCAATATAATGTTCGGGCCCACCTATTAACAATCCTCTCGCATTCGATGGCTGGAGGAGTATTGCGATGAGTGCAGTATTGCCCCAACGACGTGGCACGATCTAATAGGATCGGTTTTTTTTCTTGTGGTTTCACCTCCGGGCAAGGGCGGTGCGAAATAGGCAGGTTTCTGACTATTACCTCTGGTTGCACGTTCACCTCTTGGTTCTGTTCCTTCTACGCTCCAGGTTCCATCTTTTGCCTTCACTTACTCTTCGGTACGCTTCCATTTGCGCAGTTCTCTTCACACGTTTTCTACAAAAAATGGGCAAGCTAGCAAACTTTGTGTTGAAGTCTCGCTCCAGTGCTCCCCTATGCTCTTGAATGTAAGCAGCCTGTCGTATTCTTCTATGTATTAAGGACTGAGAGTGGTGCCCACTAGCTTCTCCATTTCGATGGTCTCCCTCACATGCTTCTCGCAATCATTCTTCTTTTCCACCACAAGATCCTGCGCAACTCTCCTTGCCTCGCCCTGCAGCGGCGGATGGAAACTACAGTAACAGTCAACTACTTGCAGTATGACAAACTCCATGTGCTCCCATACATCGAAGACAAGCTTCAAGCTCATGTCGGTGATCTGGTCCACCAGAGCTTGCAATAGGTTGGTAAACACTGGGTGAGACAAGAAGTTTGGAAGTCCAATGCCCTTGAGAAGTCGTGAGTTATATTCTCCTCGACACCTTTGAAGTTAACCCTAGATTAATTTGGTCAGGATTGTAATCCCTTATGATGAACCTACCCTAATTTCTATAATCTAGGTCAGGATTGTAATCCCTTATGATGAACCTACCCTGATTTCTAAAGGAAAGGAAAGGAAAAAAAAACTATCCACATTCTCACGATGTAAAGTTGAAATAAATATGCTTATTCTGAAAAATTCATTAGTCGTTGAGTGACACATGTGGGAGACAAGTATCTATTATCAATCATTAATTATGTCACTTCCTTACCTAATAAGGTGAACTCCAATAATATAATGGAGAATCTTGTTTTCTCTTTTGGTATTTTTCTTTAAATATTATATGAAATAGGAAATGTTACTTTTCATATACGATTTGAGAAATATAGTTTAGTCACTATAATCAATTTAATTCAATTACTCATGTTTTACATAAATCGTGTATAATGTCTGATAATTATTATGAAATTTTGAATCAATACATACATTTTTTTAATTAAATATATTTCATGTTCTTTTCAAATATAGTTTGAATTTAAAATCTCAATATGAATATTCTTCTTGGATTAAAGGTATGGGAGGATGAAATTTTTTCAGCATGCAATGCTACTTCTCCAGTCATGGGCGTTGAGTTGGACTTGGTGATGGGGTTTCCTGAAGGAAACAATGTGACTTTGCACCATAAAGGCCGGAACAAACTCAGAAACCCTGATTTCTTGCATTTTGAGCTCATGAAGCTTCTGCACATACTGAGGAACGTATACCAAGTCCCAGATAATGGCCATCCCGTCGGGATTTAGAACCCTTACCACTTCTTGGAGCGTTTTCGCTCGCTCGGCTGCCGCGGCAGAGCTCTTGTGGCCGAATTCTTTGCCCACTGTGTGAAGAAAAACGGCGGAGACCACCACGTCGAAGTAATTGTCCATGAACGGTAGATTCCGAGCGTCCCCGCTTCTGCAAGTCACATATTCTTGGACGCCTTCAATGGCCGCTGTTCTCAGAGTCGATGACATCGACTTTTGCCCGTCAAGCCAAAGATCCATTCCCACTACACGCCTGCTGCTGCCCAATCAAACCCTGTACACGTGGCCAAAACAAAGCAGTGTGATTGGCTGGTGTTTAGAGGCAAAGCCCGCAGAGAAAACTCCTCCTCATTCCTCCCTAAAAGATATATGCTGAGCTCCGTGTTAACCTTTCGCTCCTCCGGCGGTTTGTAACAGGCGAAGTCCACGAGATAACACTGGTGGCGAGAATATCGTGGGGAAATGATATAAAACAGGATTAGAACGACCAGAGAGCGACCCACTTGAGTGAGGCGAGGTGAGGTTTTCCTTTTCCCTGTAACAGGCGGTTGGCTTTTACAGGGAGTCAAAATCCTTCGAATGTGTTGCAGAGCTTGAAGGTACGGAAGAGCCATGGCCGCCAAAAGCAGCTCCGTGCTAACTCTCGTTGTTGTTCTTTTGCAGTTCTTATGTTCAGCTCAGTTGGGAGAGGCGCGCAGAGTGGCAGGGGATTTGGAAGCTCTCAAGGCCCTTAAAGATTCAGTGGATGCGAATTCTATTAAGGCAGGATCGTGTCTCAACTCCTGGAACGACTTCTTCCAGATCACGAAATCCATGCTCAAGCCATTCAGGCTCAGCAGCAGCAGCCGCCGCATTCACGCACGCCAACATTAAGATTCCCACTGCCCAATCAGACCCCGTACACGTGGCCAAATTTCATTGGTTCCATGCGCGATAGCGTTGCACACCCCAAGCCCGCAATGGAAAATGCCTTCGGCGTAAACATAATAGATATAGAAAAAAACACTAATTGGTAGGGCAAATCTAGCACTTTCATAGGCCATAATACCTCCAAAATAGACACAATAAATACACTTGAGAAAGTGTACAATTTGTTCTCGTCTTAGCGAACATGTCACGCTACCCAGCAAGACATCGCGGATGTTAAATGTAGTCGTGCACAAAAATCTCTAATAACCAAAAAACGAAGGCAAACCCAGTCCTGGCAAACTCTGCAATCGTTCAGTTAAAAACGGGTCAACATAAACAAGAATTATTTTTTTACAGATATCTCCGAACATACGCTAAAAATTGTGAGTATCAATATTGTAAATTTGAATTGAGATACTGAAAAGGCCGAAATAGCAGTAAAAATTGTCATGTTACTGCCAAGCACGGCTTTACTTTCTCATTAACCACTAACTCACTCAGGATTTGTTCAAAGCCGCCATTTCTGAATAATTTTTTGTCTTGATTATAGCAGCAGCTTCTAATACCAGTATTTCTTCCACGCTTATAAAGACCAATGTAATTATCATGCTTTACAGAGGTTGAGCGAGTCCAGGTTTCTTTAACCGGACGGACGCCTGCGTTTTCATAAATATTTCGAAGTTATTGGCCTGAATTCCAATTTTCGGTTTCAGGCATAATGGTGTGAAGCAGAAGGAGCACGAGGGTTTTAGAGTGAATTCGAGCGAGAAGGGAGCACGGAATCGCCCTAATTCCGCGGGAAGCGTTGAGGTTTGAGAATTTGAGGTGTTGCGGTATGCGGTGTGTTTTGACTTTTTTTCTGCAGAGGAATTAATTTGAGCAGGTTGTTATTGTTTCAGTTACCGTCGGTGAGAAAAAGAGCTAACTTGAGGAGCTTTTGCCGAACAATAACCGTTCATATATCGCTGGAAACCGACGTAGGCGCGAATCGTTTCTCAGCTGGCGAAATTCTGCTGATAAAAGCTCGAAATTTCATGAGACGATAAAAGAATGGTTAAGATTGTCGAGTTTGTTCTAGCTTTGCGCTGAAGAATGGAGTTCAGTGGACAGCACAAGATTCGGCTTTGAGCTTTTCCTCTTAATTATGGAGTAAAGATTAATCGAGGTCCGAGGTCTGGAGAAAATTGATTTAAAGATTGCAGAGCGAGCTCAAATGTGGAGTCGTGATTATGTTTTGAGTTGTTCGTATTAAGCGAATCTTTTGAATGGTGAGGGAGAAGGGAAGCATAGAGGAGTTTATCCGCGGAGGAAGAAAGGTTCCGAAGAGAGGATGCTCTTCATCGTCTTCGTCTTCTTCCATACTGCACAATGTGAAGCTGAAGCGAGCGATTCTGGTGAGGAAACGAGGGGGATCAAGCACGCCCGTTCCCACATGGAAGATGTCGTCTGAAACGCCGCCTGTCGCATTCACGCACGCCAACATTAAGATTCCCACTGCCCAATCAGACCCGTACACGTGGCCAAATTTCATTGGTTCCATGCGCCATAGCTTTGCACACCCCAACCCCGCAATGGAAAACGCTCCGTGCCGACTATATATATCAAAGTTCAAGGTGTGGTGTTACTAGCAGTTTTCATTGAGGATGCAAATAAGAAATTAAAATCATGTTTTTTTAATAATAAAAATAAATTAGCAAAATTTAAATATACATAAATTTAGTACAATCTAATATATTAGATGATGATCAGAATATTTTCAATTTGACCATTGTTATTAAAGAATGCTATTGTTTTGAATTCATAAATCTATACGAGATTTGATATATTGAATTATAGTTATGCACACTAAGTTTAATTATACATATTTAATAGGTTTTATTCATACTTACTGGACTATACTTACAAATTTTGTGTATACTTTGCAAGTTGTATTCACACTTAGTGTACTCTATTTGCACACTCTAAATTGTTTATATACTCAATATTTATACATCTATAACCAAGAATGTTTACCATTTTCTAAACTAATATAACGATTATCTTGCTACTATGAGCTATTTGGATTTTTAGTTGTAGTTGTCACAACTACAATGTACAACTAAGAAGTTAAATAGTTGGCAATAGCTACATACATAGACTGTGTTCCAACAAACATATGTGATGTAATAGTATGACAACTTTTAGCATACTAATCCAAGAATTAAAACTGTAACCATATTTTTGTAACAAATCCTAGTATTGCAATCTTGTAACATTAGATATATAAATATTTCATTTAAATAGAATCTAGATGAATCTTGTTGGAAATTCCCTAGCCCCAACTCTCTTGTCACAACTCTCTTGTTATTTGAGATTTTTCTTTTCTTCCACTACATGATTTCTTTCTTATTCATGTATATATATTTCACCAGTTTATTATATTTTTCATGTTCATATTGCCTCCATCTTTAGCATTAAGTGTATTTTCATTTGCATAAGGACTTGATTATTGTGATTACAAGGCTTCATATCCATGTTAATGCTTTTACAACAACACTCAAAACTCATGTATTTCTTGTTACCCTTCAATTTGCATTGTGGAATGAGATCAATAAGGGAGGTAAATGTGGCATGGTGGACATGGATAAGTCAAAGATGAATGCCACATCATATGTCAGTTATGTAGACCATGGAGGGGGTAAAAGGGGCTTTACATGTCCACATGGGGAATGTGAATGTCCCACCCAACCCAATTATAGTAATGAATACTTTAAGTCTTAAATAGAACTAAAAATGGTGGTACTATTAATTGAAAAGCTAGCAATGCCATTGCAAATAATGTGGATCATTTGAGAATGACGTAATTAAGTGTAGCTCATCATAACAAGGCCTAAACATAATTACCTAGAAGTTACCTAAAGGACTAAGGAAAGCATGTGACTCTTATAGTCACTCAAGAAGAGGAAGATTAAATGGAGCACTCAATGGTGAGGAATTTTCTAAAAATAAAACTAAAACTTTCCTTGTAAAGGTGTGGCTGTCATAAACATCTTTGGAATCTAGAGATTAGGATGGAAACAGAAAAGTGTCTTGTCTACCTCGAGCCTCCCATTTTTTGTGAGGGGAAGGAGATAAATGGTCGACACTTGATATCTACTTAAGGAAAAAAATGAACGTAAAGTAGTAATAGTGTAATGATCAAGAATATGCCCAAACCCCATTTAACAAAATTAAGAATATTTAAGAACAACTATATCATCCAACTCACTATGTATAAACAACCATAACTCATATGGAAAATTTTGTTTTTCAATATCCATTTTTGTCCAAATCAGGCTCAAAGAAGTGTGTGGCTTTAGTATAGAAGATATAAACGTGGTTGATCAAATTCCATATGTTTTTTTTACTCTTTGATTTACAACACATCAAGGGGGAAAGAAATGCGTTCACAAAAATAACTAATTCTGAATGGGTTGGGAGGGACACAATAATAGATATGGTGAAGGATACTTTGAACCATGGAACCAACTCTTTAGAATATCTAATCTCCTATTAAAGTATAAAATATAAAATTATAAGAAAAAACAAAAATTACTATTAGGGGCATTCAAGGAGATGTAAATTTCCATTAAAAATTTTTAAAGTTCCATTTAATCTGAGGCAGATAAAAAATCCTGAGAAGGTATCAAATTGAGATAATATAGATAATAAAAAAATGCACCCTTATGAAAGTAAGGCTAAATCGTAATCACTCTTGTGGTATAGGATACTATATTGAGGGTGATGCAAATCTAGGATTAAGGAAGTCCCCTTCCATATGTGTAACTCAATCTTATGTTTTTATCATTTACACACTCTTTGTCTTTATCACTAGGAACCTTCTGCACCACAAAAACTCACTTTTGGGAGGCCTTTTGACACTTTCTTCCATTGTCAATGCCATGTACATATCTTTTCTCGGAAAACCACTTTCTGACATTTTAATTCTCCATACATCTATGTTCGTTGTCCATAGAACCCAAGGATCCATGTGCCCATACCCAACATCCTCTAGAATCTCATATGAATATATATACGATATACAATATGGATGGATGTATGACCTATATAATATGTATGAATAACATGTTTATTTAATTTTTTAATTTATTAAAAGTGATAATTATTTCAATTTTTAACTCACAAATATGTTGAAGTAGGTTATTTGAGTGATATTTAAAACAAATGTTCATTGTCCATAGAATCTAAGGATCCATGTGCCCATACCCATAGTCCTTTAGAATCTCATATTTGATGCAACCAAAAGGTCGCTTTTCCCACACACACAGAAAATTTTAATAAGTCGGTCGTTTCTAAGATTCCAATACTGGTAAAAGAGTATTCAGTTCAATTTATGCACGGAAATAAAATTTACCTTTATATCGTGGCTGACTCTTTACATTACTTGTGGCATCGAATATGGTATTACCAATCATATCTCATTAATATAAAAACCGTATTACATACACAACATCACATTCAAAATACAACCCTGTGGGTTATGGCCCACCCAAACAGTGACCAATCACACTGAATCGCACCTTTTAAAACTTATCGCAAGTCATAGAACTTAAAGTTTAACAAATAAACGTAACCCTTATCCTGTGCAATATGCAATCACATCGCCTCGTACCAAAAATAACTTACTGTGTGAACTCTTAACAATAACCACAAAAATCTGTGATGTACGATATGCACTGGAGCGCTATGTTGATACGTGGTCTCCCCTCATCGCATCGCAACTTTCAACCCTTACCGCATTGCAACTTAATTCATCTACCTTGTGATATCTTTAACAATAAACACTAAAACCATCGATGTGTGATATGTGCTTGAGTGTTGGGCCGACATGTGGCTCTTCCCTTTATCACATTGCAAGTTATTTTATCTAACATGTGAAGTCCTTAACATATAAACTCAATAATCCCTAATGTGCGAAATTGCTCTGTTTGCGATTTAACCTCCATTGTTTATCTACGCCCAGATCTAACGGTCCTCACTGCTCGTCCTTCATCGCATCGCAAGTTATATCATTTACATTGAAATGAATTAAACTTAAATGTTAAAATTGCTGATTTGCGATGTACGCTTGGTTGTTCCACCTGACACGTATCCACTTCGCAATCTCCCTAATTTGACTTGTGAATTCAATCTTAGTTTTTCATCTTTGAAATTGATCTTTGCGATTTAATCCTCATCGTTTGTTTCCCTTCCTTTGGAAATATTCTAAGGGATTTTCTACCTTAGTATTTTCTCTATTTTCTTTGACCATCGCTACTCTGCATCTCTGCTATCCTTACTCAAATTTATTCAGTGTTTAAAACGCTAATATTTCCCGAGCTTGTTCTTCTGGTTATTCGTATAACCATTTCACTTCTCCAGCCTGAATACAGAACACCCTCTATATTTTCTTCTCCATATATCAATTTGGATTTCTTCTCATTCTCGGCCTGCATACAATTATTATCTACACTTCATTTGTTTTCACACAGCATCAAAAAATTACCTCCCATACTGTAATCATACAGATTCTACCCAGCCACTATGTCTTATTCACTCAGAAAACTTATTCATTCATTTAAGCATTTATCAGAATTGATACCACAGTGCTTTATTACACAGAAACCATAATTTCTCAGTTATGGATCACTCAACATGTAAAAGGAATTTGTTCCATTATGGATCACTCAACACATAACATAAATGATACATAGTCACAATGAAATTCGATTGCTCATTAATCAATAAATGCACAGATACAATGAAACTGCTTACAATAAAACTTAGGCTAATGCTCTCTTTGCATGGCCTTCTTTTCCTATAGAGAACCCTCTCTGTCTCTCGGGCTTCTCCTCTCTCTCCGTAGGTTTTGTTCTACGCAAAGTTCATAGGAACTTCATCCTCTCGTTCACACTCACACAGTCTATTAATTAACTGAAAGAACACACATATATATTAAGGAGTCCAAATCAAATAAAACACACACATTTCATTTATACACTGAACTTGAGTTACAGGCTACAACCACTTTGGCTTGAATTACAAATTTCGTACTCAGGCTACATTGCACTCTGCCCTCGTCTATCTGGACATACAGACTCACATTTATAAATAAATTACAAGTGAGTGGATCATCCAAGATCCACGAGTTCTTCTCCCATAATATCTCAACTAATCCCCTGAATCTCTTTGTTTGATTACATGGCAGATAATTAAAATTTATCAAGTCTTCTAGAGACTTATCGATTCCATCAATTTAGCTTTGTTTCACGGAAATTTGCCCCCCATTTACAAATGGTCGTCCACGTCTCGTCTTTCACAACATTGAATTTGAATTATGTTCCGATGCTCCTACATAAATATCAATGTCTATATGATATACAAGATGGATATATGACCAATATAGTGTTTATAAATAACATGTTTATTTAAATTTTGAATTTAGTAAAAATCATAAGCATTTAAATTATGAACTAACAAATATGTTGAAGTGGATTATTTGAATGGCCTATTGATTTATTGTGTCTAATAACATTGTTTGCAATCCAAGAAGGTAGATGTATCACATTTACAACATTTAATTAAGCTTAAAAAGAAAAATAATAATAATCATATAAATCTACCTAATAATGAAATAAAAGAAAAATAAATTAAATATAAAATGTAAATAATTGATAGTGAAATAAATCAAATTAATATATATATATATATATATATATATATATATATATATATATATATATATATATATATATATATATATATATATAATATTATCTTCTTTATATGTAAAGAAATAAATTAACAACCTGAATTTTAAAGGCATCTCATAAAAATGAAAACCGCTCTTTATAGACCATTAATGAGTATAAAATGACAATAGTTATTAATCACTTATACCTCTATATCATAAAAACTTAAATTTTCTCATGGGGTTTTGGATTCAAAGTGATTAAGTGTATTGTTAAGGCGCTCACAAAAAGATAATTAGTTCAAATCCTCCATGAATATTACCCTACCCAAAATAAAGAAACTAAATTTATTAACATGCTATGAAGTTATATTTTATAAATCTATTTATTCGTATTTAATTTCTATGTTTCCTTAATTTTTTTTTTTTGTTGGGTAAATTAGGCTAAACTATATTAATTCGAAGTGAAACATTACATAGGCTACAAGTTGAGTTGGTAAGCAATGCTTATCCAATCCCAGCCTTCATTGATTTCAAAGTAACATAATTATGGGGCTACCTCCTTGGAGGAAACTAACATTGTAATAACATCGGATAGAAAATTACAAAATCTGTCATGGTGCTTGTGAAAGTAAAAGTTATCTAATATGAGATGAAATAACAGAAAACTAAAAAGAGCTGAGCGACCATGCAGTCATGGTGTTCCTACATCGTCCTCGGTTTCTGGGTCCTCATCCTTGATATAACATCTGTACTCCTGCGCTATGGCCTCCTCCTCAGTAGTAGGTCGGTGCTAAGGCCTATAAGCCGTTATGCAAAGAATGGGAGCGACCAGGTACTCATCATCCGGTACTCACATCCAAATGCCCTTTGAGTCCATAATCCATACATTAGTGTCTTCCCCCATGACCTCTTGAACCGGAAGAGGCTTGGTTTTACAGGGTGTGGGTTTCTCTTGGTGTGCAATGGCGGATTTCTTGGGATCATTTCTGCCCGTCTGCATTTCCTGAGCATGGGCCTCCTCCTCCTAGTCTCGCACAAGGCATTGAGGAGCATCCCTAGAAGAGGAGCCCTTAAAGGATTCCAAACAGTTATCTGGCCCACGCTGGTAGCGTCTAGGGAACACGCCTCTTTGGCCACCCCTAATTGTCCTTTGGCATAGACACGGAGCCATGGGAGAGTGAAGCAACAAAGGGGTAGGGGGCTGAAAAGTATTGGAAATTTTCTCTTTGAGGGGGTGATTAATATAGGAGCAGAGTCGGGAAGTGCACAACTAAGTGCTATAGGGAAATATGGCATGCATCTGGGGGGTGCGCAGCTGGGGTTGCCTGTTGTTGGGAGCGCGCAGTCGGGAAAAACTAGTAAGGAAGGGGGAGCCAATGGGAGGCGCATAGTCAAGAAGGTGCGCAGCCGAGTGGGTGCCCAATGACCTAGCACTGGGTGGGAGTTTGCACAGCTGGTGGAGCGTGCAAGTGGTCTGAAACTGAATCAGAATGGCTAAGGGGGTGAGGAGAGATTTGTAGACCAGAATGAGTAAACTATGAATGAAAAAGTGCAAAGGGGCCTCCCCTTTTGTAGACCTGTGGCACAAGCGTAGATGTTGTGCATTATTGTGACACGCTCTCAGGTGCATGTTGCAATAATGATCATGTGGTAGCATGTGCTTTGAGTTATGGCGGTGAATCATGTACATCCAAGAGTTCATTCAAATGATTGTAGAGGAGAGGTTCCACACTAGGTGGTTGTTGTCATTGCATATCTTCCTCAACCCGTGCCTCCGTAACCTCATGTGAATTATTGCAGAGAGATGGTTCCACGTCAGGTGAATTCATGCGTTGCAAATCTTCGTTATCTTGCGCGTGGGAGGAAGTTTTTTCATGCGTGCACGTCATGTCACCCACATCTGGGGATGTTTCCTTAATTCTTATGCAAGAAACATAATTCTAAATTTTTTATTTTTATCAGCAAGGATTAGTGTTATTGTTTTTATAATTTTCTATAGAGATGAAAGTGTTGTAAACAAATGTATGGGTATTATATTCATACCAAATTGGTTATTGAAATAACATTAATATATGAGTATTATGTTTGAATTAAATATTTATAGATATTATCTAACCAATTGTATTATAAAATATTTAATAATAATAATAATGGTGTTATTTTATAACTAATATATATATATATATATATATATATATATATATATATATATATCATAATGCTAAATATATAAAATCTTGTGTACATTATTTTTATACACGAAATTTAAGTAATAATTGTGTTGATATCTACCTAACCTAGGAGATGAATTGTTAAGCCGTATATTAGTCTCCTGTTAATCCCAAAAACCCTTATTAGGCCACCTAGATATTGATTTATTACATTTATATTATTATATTTTTTTGTAGGCTAGAACCCCCCATGATCTCATTTTATTATAATCATAGCATTTTCCATATATATATATATATATATATATATATATATATATATACACACTAAGGAGACATAGTCTTAGGATCATAAATATTATCTTATTCATTGTATTATTTGTAAAAAGGAGCTTCTCAGAATA
>JAXQQM020074115.1:0-11956 GCA_034641835.2 Pinus albicaulis
TCCAGTAGTGGCTGGAGAACGAGAGAAGGTTGCAGCCTTCTGCAGGTGGGTCCCTGCGTGCTGGTATGAGTCTGCACCAGTACAAAATTGTAAGAAGTTTTCTTTATAATAAATATTGAAGACAGAGACGACAACAGCGGTGGTTTTCTCCCGAATTGGGTTTCCACCTTAAATACTGGTGTTCATGTGTGTTGTTTATGTGTGATGGTTTATTCTGTTATTACTGCACATGCTTACTGCTTACTAAACATCTGATGAATGAATGATGCAATGATCTAAGTAAAGTATTAAATGCATAATAAGATCTCTGGACATACGCAAGTTTTCTTAAGGATATCCGCGTGTATACGCGAGTTGGGTTCAGTAAAGTAGCGTATGGTTTTTAAGAAAAAGAAAAGGAAAAAAATTTCAGTCTGCTCTAAATACTGATTCACCCCCCCGCTCTCAGTATTTTTCCCAACAACAGGATCTATCGTTAGAGGAGAAACAGTGAGGGATTATGTTATGCAATATTGTTATCCGGGGTCAAAACCTAGCAAAGATGGAAAAATAAACATCCATGATGTCAGGGATTTGCCTTTAAGGACCATCCTATTCACGATCACTAAACTAGCTGGCACCGTTACACTCCATGTAGCGAACAGATCGTATATGCAGTATGCGTTAAAGTGCTTAGAGCCAACAGTCTTCAACTGGTCTAAAGTTGTTCTATCTCAGATAAAGGAACAACTGAATAAATCAAAGGGAGGAAGGAAGAAAAATTTCAGTTATGGTTCCATTCTCATTTCCTTCGCTTTGGAACGGATTCCACTGATGTAGCCACAACATGTAACATTGGATATATCTAGTCATGGAGATCCTCGAATGCAGAGATGGGTAGAACTCATGGGTTGGCATTCAGGCCAATCGATCATTGTGTTCTCGACTGCATTCTTTGCCTGGTTCCGACAACAAATCGTCACCATCGATGAGTATGCATATGCAAGCATTGACTTCCGAGGAGATCCAAATCTAGTTTTACCAGAAGGCGCTCAGTGGGGTGTAATAGGTAAGAATGATTTGACCATGTTTTTTTATTTTTATAAGTTTCATACAATTTTTTTTGTTTTTTTATTTCTTCCCAAGACTAAACTAGATGTTTAATGTAATGCAGATATTGGTCGTGTTCAACCAGTGGAGGAACCAGAGCACGAAGCGGATGCACCCGCAGAGAGGGTTGTCGGAAGAGCAGTCCTTCAGGACCTGTCAGACCAATGGGGTGCTATAAAACCTCCTGCAGTCAAATTAAGAAATTCTGATTTGGAGAGAGAATTCCTGAAGGATTTTGTGTCACCAAAGGACCAGCGAAGTGTGGTGAAACCTCCTACAGTTAAATCACTCCAAGTACTAGCTGCAGAACCAGTTGAAATCCCAAGTGAGTATTGGAGGGTATTTATGGCACCTGTAAGTTCTTCTATTGATTTTCCAATCGAAAACGTTGCAAGTGATGCACCGATGAGACCCATCCCTTTAACAACTCTTCCTAGTTTCCATGGGCTTTCTTTTGAAGACCCTGTTACTTTCCTCTTCGAATTTGACATTGTTTGTCGAGGATATGATTATATTGTTGATGATCAGAAATTAAAAATATTTCCTGCTACCTTAAAAGGGACAACCCTTAGATGGTTCATGGGTTTAGGAGGGAGCATGATTACCTCATGGGAGGGGATGAAAGAAGACTTCTTGGAGAAATACCAATATTACTGTAAATATCGTGACATTAAGGAGGAAATCTTTAATTTTGCACAGAAAGAGGACGAAAACATGGAAGACTGTGTCGAATGATTCAAATACATATTGCAGAGATCAGGCCAGAGTGACCTGGATAAGGAAATTCTGAATATCATTCTTCTCCGGGCACTTAGGGAAGATTCCCTGCAACTTTTGAACATAGTAGGAAAGGGGGAAATTTCAAAAGAAGACTTTGACACTATCTATGACTATTGCATTAAGTGTCCAAGGGGGGCCGCAAGGAGTGGACAAGGAATTCATTCATCAAAGACTTTCGGTGGAGGGTTTATAAAGGCATAAATTAGAAACCTACTGGATAACCTAAGGACTGATATCCTGAGTACATTATCTGCACATATTTTCACTCTACAAGCAAAACAGAAACAAATGGATTTGGAAAATACTATGGCTATATTCTGCCGACAGTGCAGAAATAAGCATCTTTTGAAGGAATGCCCATTAAACACAGTGGAAGCCTGCGCAATCTGTGAACAGACTCATGCGACCATCTCGTGTCCTTCCTTGCCCAGACTAAAGTCAGTTTTTCAAGGGGCAAGTGAAGAAAATGTGGTAGACCAAACAGCTCTGCGGGGGCGTAAAAGGTAATGCTAACCTCGACCACCTCAAAGTAATTAATCCCTTTGCATAAAGACTCCGGTCCGTGGTTGGTTTATGCCATTAATACTAATATTTTCATAAGTAAAATGACAATATTATAAATATATCAACAGGCTTAGGTCTTGGCTCAACAGCGCATCACGGAACCTTACCATTTGTCCTAGCAGCGAATCTTCTCAAACAACGGCTTTTTCGCCTTGCTTATTTATGGAAACTTTGCAATAATGTAGCACTCTGGATCTGTAACTGGCGGGGATGTTAGGCGAGGTGGTAGCTTTCAACTCGCCGCGGGATCATATCTGGACGAAGTGATGGTGGTTAGGGTGCTACGTACTCTCTAATCATTGGGCTTGCTCCTAAATATCTCACTCCATATTGATCTGGGGCTATATTTTCCTCCTAAACGTGTGCCGCAACGAGATATGCTGCTCGAACTGGCACTGGTATGTAAGCTGGAACTGAAACTGCTCGAGCCATCAACTCCACAATTGGATCTGCTTGCTTTGAAGCTTCTGGGTATCGACGATCTCGCTCTCGAACTGATGGATTTACCCTTTGCCTTTCCCTCCTTTGCCTCTGTTGTCTACCCACTGCACTTCAGATACGATGCATTCTCAGCCAACGAATCGTGTTCCCAATCTCTGTGGTTCTGTCCCTATTGTCAAATGCACCCACTACTATATACACACTCTTCGCCTCGGTCACGTTGCGCGGTACACACCCGCTCTTCCGACCAGTAGTAAGGATCCTAGTTTGGGCTCACCCGGTCGAACCATAAAAAAGATATTGCAGCACCGAACTATTAAATAAAGTGCATTGACAGCCGCCTGGAGAGCCCTTCCAGAGCAGGCGTATCCACAACCAAAAGAGCCTCTGTAAAAAGAACGCGCATGAATGCCTCATATTGATCCAGCAGATACGGAGCCAGCGACAGAGGTCGTTTACCGTCTAGGAAAGGGCTTTCAGTACCATATTCATATCCAAATCCGGTCCCCGCTGCAAAAGCATTTCCAGGTTATTATTGAGTTCCAAAGCCTATGAATGTCCCGGGTGAAGATCAAAATCCAGATAGATTGATATTGAGATAAAGATCCCACGGTTGCAGATCTATATCCAATTGGCCAAGTCTCACCATCACTTCGTCCAGCGCTCCTCCCAGATTTATAAGCAATCGACGCAAATAAAATATAGCGATAACGTTACATATAAATGGGCATTGGACAGGCAGCTAGGTTACTTTGATCCCGAGAGCATCCGGCCCGGTCGATATGGTTTTTTTACATATTGAAAAGGAAGAGAGGCAGTAGGGCATCGATCACGCAGGAAATAGGGGCGGATCAATCATGCATCATGTAGGGCCCGTAGGGAGAGAATTCACTCGGCTTAATCACTTCTTTTATATCCAACAGGCGAAACTCCAACTGGTTATCCAGGTTAAACAATCAAATCAAGTGGCTATGGGTCAACTGATTCTGATTAAATAACAAGGTTTTTAGGATCTGTGACTCAATCCGGTACCGTAGCTGCTGGAAGCAGGTGCAAAGCCTAGTGGTACTCCTGCCGCAGGTGCCTCTAGCTCTCCCTATGCTTTTGCAGGGTATGGATCTCGTTCAGGCTTTGGATCTCGCTTACGATCATCAACTGGTTCTGCTCAGGCAACTGGATCAAAGTAAACCGTCCCCGCTACTAGTGCTTCTTTCACTCGGTCAACTGCTTATTCGACTGGTCAATATACTAAAGAAACCAAATCACTCGAATCCACTTTTGCTGAAACGACTGGCATTGGCACTCGAACTGGATATGGAAGGGAAGCCGCTGGAATGAGCTAGGATGTTTAAAAAGCCGGAACACTAGGCCTAGGCTATGTACCAAAGGCTATTAATGTACCAAAAGTAGTAACACATTATTGATATGGAAGGTATACATCTGGCTTTGTAACTGCTTATGGGTAAACGGATAAGGCTACTGAGTATCAATCTGGATCTGGGTATGGATCTGCTACTATATATGGGCCTGGATCTTCGGTTCGATCACGAACACGAAACTCAGGTTCTTACTCTCAATCACGAGAACTATACTCTTCATCTCGATCAACAAGCTCTGGTGCTAGCGGTGAATAAACTGCTCCTGGGTATGGATCTGGATCTTTAGCGGGTTATCGATCTCTAAAAGCTTCCGGATCACTATCACTATAGTCCTAATCCCGATCTCGATCACTAAGTGGTATTGCTGCTGGTTCCGCTGCTGCTAGTGCTACCTTTGCTTCCTCTGTTGCTTTATTGATCTCGAAGTGGTTCCGGGCTAGGTGGTAGTAGTGCTTCAGCTATAGATGTACCAAAAGTCGGAACTGGATCAACGGCTAAATCAACGGCTTCATAAAATACTGGATATGCTCTTAGGTATGCTATTAGGTAAGCTGCTGGTGCTTCTAGCTCTGCTATTGGTTATGTTACCCTTGCATCTACATCACGATCATCTGGATCTAGATCAACGTACTCTTCCACAGGTGGTTAATCAACTGGATCAACTTATACCCTTGCTTCTGTCCCAACTTATGCCTTTGCTATTGTCTTTGCTATTGTTGCTAGAGTTTCAATAGTGATAGTTGGCTAGGATTCTGTTTCAACTGCTCTAGCTGAGGAGCATTCATAAAGGAGGGGGTAGTTCTCAGTGACAGTGACTTATTCATCCAAAAACTATTTCAATTGAATAAGAGAAAAATCCTCCAATTGCCTTGTGATAGTGGTATCAGTTTACTCATATCATGCGGCAGATGCAGCTAAGCCTTCAAATCAAGAATGAAATGGGAAAAAAGGAAAGGAAAATAAAGGATTAATTACTTTGACCTCCGGGGGCTCAACCTGTCCATACTTCGAGCCTGTCCATACCTTTTGAGACCTATAGATAAGCAGTGGGACCTCCAGAGTAACTAACAGAACTCTATTTCACTTTGGGACCTTGTTTCGGAATTCTACTTTCCTTTAGAACTCTACTTTCCTGTGGGACATAGAAATAACTTCTTTTTAGATTAAACATACTTTGAGCTTGGACCTAGAGATATTGCTAGTTAGTTGCTACAGTACCTACTTTAGGAACTAGAGATAACGTACTACTTTACCTAATACAGACCATATCACTAGTAGTTAAGCGGCTCCTCAGAATGGAAGCGGCTTATCGTTACGGTCGTTGGAACTATTGATTGTTGCTGGGGGAATAAAGTGGCTACTCATAATGGTCACTGGAAATATCGCTGGGACTTCATAAGCAGCTACTGGTACCGGTCGCTAGGACTCTTGAATATGTCCCTGGTCCTTAAGCGGTGGTACTGGTCTAGGGCATCAAGCTGGGCTCTGAAACTGGTATGAAGCTGGCTGGGACTGGTCGATGTTAACACTTACTTACCCCAAATAACCCAACTTTATCAAACCAATAGGAGGGGGAATCTCCACCTAGGCACTGTTATTACTTATATAATATGATCACACGTACCACTTTTCTTATATTATGTGAATTTGGACTTGAAATGAGTGTCCTCCGGAGGCCGAGCCATGAGGAGATTATGCCTTCTTAGCTTTTGATTTAGAAAAAGACATTAGTACCTCCCCGGGCCGAGCCCATTAGTAGGAATGTCACCTCTGAGGGCCTAGTGTTATCATACTTCACCTTCCTTAAAAACACTTTCCAGAATACAGGGGTTGAGGTACTCAATGGCCTCGGATTACGGGATCTTCAGGTCAAGCCCTCCCTCCTATATAGGAAAGGGGATCTTAAGGAAGGGGAAGCCCTCCTTCCATTAACAACTATGGTCTAAGCTCCCTCTTTATGTACGCTCGCCTGTAGTTGTTCATTCCTTCCGGAGGTTTACCCTTATTATCCCTCGTCCTTGGTGCAAAGAGAATAATTAGTATAGGAAAGGTTCATTGCGCTCAACACTCGTACCCCTGCTCGACTCCCTTAAGCAGGACGTTAAGAGCAGCGTTCAGGCAGGCCTTGAATATGGGCAAAGGAACAACTCGTCGAGGGGAGGGGGGGGCTCATTGCGCGAGCCTGAGATATTAGAGTGAACCCTTGCAAACCCCGATGCTGTTCATGGTATCGTATAGGTTTGAATTCATTAACATATATTAATGGTTGAAGGTCATCCGTCGCAGATGTTGGTTTGAAGATTGAAGGAAGAGAGAACTCCCATATCGTTAGACGTAAATGCCTGTACTAGCCGTAACTTAATGGAATATGTGCTTAGGAATATGTGTATAGTCGGATCATACTATTATATACAATCATTCTCCCCCGGATCAAACTGTAATAGGCTCCCGTCCTGTCTGGATTCAACTTTCATAATATACAGATAAAACCGTAATAAATAGGCTTCCATCCCGAGGCTTCCATCCCGTGCGTATCATCCCGTATTGAACAGGCCAGTCCGACCATGAATCCGTATAAACTGAAAGCCGTATAAACGTTTCACCCGTCAAAAATCCAGCCGCAGAGACATGACTTCCGTATAAAAAGTCCAGCCATATCATTCGTCCAGCCTAACCATTACATCCGTGTATAAAAGAATCAGCCGTATCAACCGTTCCAACCGTCTCAAAGTTACATATGTATAACCATGAAAGCCGTATAATAAGTCCAAACGTATCACCATGACATTTGTAGCATCCGTCCATCCATCAAACTGTGACATCCGTATAAAAGTCTTCTAGCCGTAGAAAAGAATTCGTCCAGCCAGCCATATCAACAGTCCCGCCCGAAATCCGTACCACGATATCCGTACCAGAGCATCCCTACCATGATACGTACCATTCTATCATATAAGAATTCCATCCGTAGAAAAAGAACAGCCATAGAATATAGTCCATTCATAGAATATAGTCCATCCATATAAAAGAATCCCTCCAGCCATACATATTGTCCATCCGTATCAATATTTGATATGTAGAATCAGTACATCTGTAGACACAGATCATACGTAAAAACAGACCATTCGTAGCATCCGTCCCGCCGTACCATCATTTCATCCATATCGTCATTCCACCCGTATCATCATTTCAGTTGTATAAAAGGGAACGTCCTATCCCGTACCGACCTATTCAGCCCGACCTGACCATCTGTATCAACATGACATCCATATAAGCTGTCCAGCCGTTCCATTCCAGCCGTATCAGCATACGTCCAGCCGTATCACATGACATTCGTTCCATGACATTCGCGTATCATCCCATCCGGTGCTTATAAGTTCTAAGCAGTGGCTCCTCAGGTCTTAATTAAGTAAGTGTAATCGAACGCAGGTTAATGCTATCTCTATCTATCCGAACGCCCGTGCACCAATGCTTTATCCCTCTATGCCATGTGAACTTCCTCCATCCATCTGCAGTAAGTATAAGTAAGGCATGCAAGTATCTATCTCTAGGTGGGTAAATGGTCAATATAAAAGTAAAGGCACTAAAATTCAAGCATATCCTGACAATGCTGGCTGTCTGGGCATATCCTAGCAATGCTGTCATAATGCATAACAAGTATCTGGGGGTTCATCCCGGCCCGAAAAGAGAATAGTGGTACCCAGGAGAATCATGCATTGCAGTGTGAGCTGTCTGGCTAATCTAAGGCGTGTGAGGTTTCAAGAGTCTCTCCAGTGGAAGTGTGTACAGTGGGGCAGTAATAAAGGTAAGGGTAAGGTTTCTCCATCCATCCCGGTGCTGATAAGAGAAGGGTAATGGGTTTGCACTCCATCTCCTCCTAGGGTGAAGGCAGTAATCAAGTAAGGGTAAGGTGATTCGGTCCTTATAAGGGAAGGGTAAATATACTGAGTGGCTACCCTATATTCCTGGCTTCATCAATGGGTTGTTAAGAGCAGGCAGTAAGTCAAGTTCTGGTGAAACAGGTAGCATGCACTGAAGTTAGGGTAAGGTAAAGGGTGAATAGCATGCCGTACTGTACTGATCTTCTTGGTGGAATGAATTGGTTGGGGAGCACTCAATAAACAAAGGTAGGGTAGTCGGTCTATGTAAAGCGTAATTACTAATTGAAATGCATAATTACATCAATGCATTATTACATCAATTCCCTCATGTACCGTCCCTCATGAACCGTGTCCCTATCAGCTCAGTTGAGTCCCTTCTCGGGCAGGGAAATACCGTTTATATACGAGCATATGGTTCATGATTCTCAATCTGGCTGGTCTGGATCGAATCCCTTCATTTTATAATTTCCTCTACGACTACTTGGTATGTCCGATATTAGCCCTGGGTAGAGTTACATTTGGCTTGATTAAGGGAGAGGGTGGATAGGTTTTAGGTATCTGTGGTTAAGTACTAGGATGAGGTGTAACTTACCAAGATTAGGAAGTTCACTACCAACCAACATGTAGTAGCTAGTAAGAGAGTAGGTGTTCATAGGATAGTAGTATAGTAGTAAGCTCTAGGTGGTGAGGGTAAGGATGAGGGCCAGGTAGCTAAGGAGTAGGAAGAGGAGGATAGAGGTATAGATTTTGTCTTCGAGAAGGAGCTTACTAAGTTAGATGCAACTATGGGCATTCACCAAAAGATCTTAGCAGAGGCTCTTGTGACTATGATTAGAGATGGTAGCGCTCTTACTATTCCCACGACTCTTAAGAGTAAATCTTAAGTATAAGCCTATAGATCTATTCACTCTCAAGACATGGCACCAGTTGAGGTGAGGCTATCTAGCACAGCCATAAGTGGCCCAGAGTGGCCGGCTTGATTGAGGTAAGCTCATGTAGGTGAGGGACCTAGTACATCTACATTTATTGCTTTATATTTCCAAATGGTAGATCTGACTCAAGAGGAGGTAACGGTACTACATAAAGAGGTTTATGATGTGTGTGATCGAGCACAAGGCCTAGCTAGCGGATGCGAGAGTATCACATAGGATAGGGACTCTCTTACAAAAAGGCTAGTGATAGTGATCAGAGAGTAGGATGAGTTTAGGAGCCATATGGATGTAGAATAAAGGTGGGTTACTAAGTTTATATAGAGCATTGATATTACCATGCCCACTACAAGTATAAAGATTGGATGAATATAGCCTCCTGAAGGGAATAAGTATTAAGATTAGGCAAATAGAGGTTATAGTGACACCACCCATGGAGCTGGTAGAGGGATATATCGGGACTACTAGGATAGTTGAGGTGGCCATGTAGATAGATCCACTTAAGGCACCCATAGCTTTACAAGTTGTTACCATAGTTATTGCAGGCCTAAGCAAAGATTAGATTTATGGCCAAGGACTAGGTGCTAGGGAGAGTTAAGCCTAGGTTTAGAGTGAACCAAATTGAAGGTAAATGGTATTGGATGTAACAATGAAGTAGGCCTTGGCTTACTATGGCACTTATATTGGGCCTCTCTTAGTCACATTAATAGTAAAAGATACAGAGGTTGCTAGGTATGAGATGTGGATCATAGAGCTTAGGGTGCAGGTTAGGAGTGTTACACGATTAGATATAGGTAGATCACAACACTCAGATTTAGTTCACTAGCTTGAGAGCAATGAGAGTCATAGTGTTAGAGCTAATAAATTTGCATCATTGGTATTACTCCCATGTATCTGAGGCCACAGGTAGACGAGGGAGATGATAGCACAGTTTGAGCTTGTAATGCCAGCGTCTTTGTGTCTGCTTTAAACCTTATTAATACTAAACCTCCCCAAGTAAACCATGTTACTATTATATCCTGAGTTGAAAGGTAAGAACCTCAACCCATTTATTAGTGAATTTGTGATCATTTTACACTCAATTCGACCATGATACTAATAGATCTGGAGATGGTGAAAGCTTGCGATCCAACCTTATACATAGAGTGCATTGTTGGACCCTGTTATGTTAAGAATGTTCCTGTTGATTGTGGGTATAGTATGAATGTAATATCATATTCTCACTATTTCACATACATTATACTCATGATGACATCTAAGTTACCCACAACACTTGTCGAATATATGATACACATGTGATAGTTCTAGTAGGTGTGGTCAACCTACCCATTAGAGTTAGACTAGTCACTTTGGTTACCCATTATTTGTCACCTTTTACCTTTCACTTATTGCTTAGAGGACCCTAGATTCATTACTTGCATGCCATACTATGCATTGAATTAAGTTATAAAGGCCAAATCTATTTTATTCTAGGTGATCTCGATCGCTTAGCCTATTATCCTATAAAGGGTTGAACTCAGCATCCAAATCATCAAGTCATTACCTCACTAGCCCTTTACGGTGATAAACCTTCTCACCAAGTACTTTTTGGTCATTCATTATTTGAAAAACCTATCACCATCGTCCACCAATGCCTATTTAGTGGAAGAGTATTTCAATATTATATCGATCTTTGAGAAAGGGAAAGTGATTTCCACTCCAGAGTCTAATGGTCTTCCCTTTCCAAATGGCATAGAACATGATCTCCATAGTCCTTTGATAGAGTAAGAGTTAGCTATAAACCTATCTTTTTTTCTATGCAACCCGAGTGAATACAAGGTTGTCAACCCTTAGACCATGGTCCTTAGTGTTTCATCCTTAGTTCACTTTACAGGGAGACATAATCCTTTCCTTTTTTCTATATATAAAAATGAAAGGAGAGGCAACTGGACTCGTACGGAATTCTCTACACTTTTAGGCACACTGCCCGCTGATCAATACAAATTGATGTTTGCCGAAGGTAGGTCTCTTGCTTTATCAATATTGCTATCCCTTATGAAGATGAACTTGTCACGGCTTGCTTGCTTTACCATGTCCCCCCTTCATACGTTGAGAGAGATAAGTCTCCTCCCATCACTGGCCGAGAGAGAAGGTCCACATCACTAGCCGACAGGAGAAGTTCCCCATCGTTACTCCATACCCGAAAGAGGAAGGGGATGTCCCCTATCGTTCAAGCCATACCCGACAGAGAAGGAAGGCCCACATCACCACTGGCCAAGAAGAAGGAGATGGCCCCCAAGTTACCACCAAACAAGAGAGAAAGAAGGCCGCACCGCCAGTCAATGAGAGATGTACGCCAGACGATAGATGTATGCACCGCCATACGCGAGAGAAGATAAGATAAACCCCTTGATACACCAAATGAAAAGATCGATTATGTTTCCCATCGTTATCACCGGAATACATTTAGCCTTGTTGTTGACTTACGAGCATATCGATTGAGCCATGTTATCACCAGATGAAAGTAGATATTGAGTTAACCAAAGGAAGCACGTATAGATAACTTCATCTTCTTCTGCTGCTGGTCGGAAAGAGCGGCCAGACACAGGAGGTATTTGGGAGAGACAAGGAGAGAGACGGAACCATCTTGAGCATTTCAAGTTGGAACGGATAGAATAGACCCGGCAGAGTAGCTGTGTGCATCCAAGTTACCAATTTCTTCATAATATATTGACAGCCTACCTAGTAGTTTGAGCAAGCACCGAACATCCAACCGACCTTAGACCTTGCTTCCTTCCTTAATGTCAATATCGCCTCACTGCTTCGACCGAAGTGGGGCTTTGACCCCGAATCCAATTATGAATCCAATTGCCATGTTTTATAATCTATATCAATATTTTAATAATTTTAATATCGG
>JAXQQM020092300.1:0-21445 GCA_034641835.2 Pinus albicaulis
CACAATTAGTTATGAGGTCCGAAGGTTTTTGTTTGTTTTGGATGGTTGAGCATGATTATTATTTGAGTGGAAAGTTCTAAATGGAAAGAGTTTCAAAGGTGAGAAGTTGCAAGTGAATAGAACAAGCTTTGGCTAAAAAGATGGATAAATGTTGGTTTTAGTCCATTAGGCTATGGAGTCATAATAGGGTTTAATTGAAACAATAAGGTTCAAGAGTGGTCCATGGGGCAAGTCATCTATGTCTAAGGATCTCTGTAAAGTTAATTTTATGGAATGGAATGATACAACAAGAAGGGGAAATTAAATAGATGAAGAACAAAGAGCAGCCCAAGATCTGGTAAGTACTTTGAAACTAGCCATCTTTTGACACACACTTAAGAAAAACATAAAAGTAACCTAGGATCTGTTAAGTACTTCGAAACTAGCCAGCCTTTGATATACTTTCAATAGAAATCATTTAAAACACAAGGGAAAACAAATGATAATGAAAAATGGTCTAAGATCTAGTAAGTACTTTGAAACTATCTAGCTTTCACCACACTCTTAGGGAAACTTTCAGATAGTATTTGGGGATAAAACTAGGACCAGGGCTCACCATATATTCCTTATTTCATCTCTACTTAACATAAACTGAAAAAACGTTCAAGAATAATAATTAGCCTAGACAGTAGAATGAGGGAACACCATCATTCCTAACTGTTAGAACTGAATTAAATCGTTCCTAAATAACACAATTTGGAAGAAAACATTTAGATAAAGCTTATCAGTCAGAGAAGTGTACTGATATACAGTAAATCCTAACTCTATGCTTGCTGTTCTTTATCAGAGAACATGAACGAAGTGGAAACAGAAATAAAATAACGATTTACAATAAGAAAAACATTACCGTCGACATAGACCAGGATCCCATAAATCGGCTTGTATTGATGATTCAAACTAGTTACAACTTTAAGTCCAGTGTTTCAGGTTAGCAATCATCTTCACCTCTCAGCCTAACTATTCTATCACAAGCAAAGCTTCAAGAGCCTTTGAACACTATTTACAATCAGAAGTTTCGAGCACAAGTATATTTCAAAGTTCTTCAACCAACATTTTCTCATCTTCTACAGAAGTATTTATAGAAGGAATGAGGAGGTGGGAGAGGATAAAATATCTCCCAAGATAATTAATACAGATTAATGAATTCTTAGCCTTTGAGGGGCTCGATGGAGAAGCTTACAGATGTTCTGTCTGTATTAATGTTTTACATTTAAAGATCAAGCTTGGTGGGAGCTTTTGTTGACTTTTAGGCTCTATTTCAGGATGTAATAACACTGCTGATATTTTTGCATTAAGGTCCTTTGGCAGAATTAACTCTTTAGTGGTTGTGAGGTAGATATTCTCTGTTGGTCATTACTCGGCCTCTGTTTGAGTGCTTTGAAGCTACAGGTGGCACTGTTGCAGTTGAGAGTTATCAATTAGCCTCTGTTGTGGCAGTGGAGGCTTTTCAGTCTGACAGATATTTTGATTTTTATTTAATCATGTTTTAATTTGGATGATTAGGCTTTTGATAATCAATCTTAGCCGTAATCCCCAAACTATCTTCAATCCTTTGTTCTGTTGTGTTTTGTTCTTTAACACTGATACTTCTTTTCTTTATTCAATTCTCTATGTCTTGTTGATGTGCAGGGCTGCACAGGGCTCATAGGGCATCAATGCCCATGAAACATTGATGAGACATGGAGTTTGAACCCTGCGAATGGTTTCCTTTTATGAATCAAAGGCACGGGAATCATCATCCCCGACCTTTGGCCTTTCTTCAATATAACGGAAAAACCATTGAATCCTGTAAAACACATGAAAACATTAAGAAACTATGCGTTATTGGGTAAAACTGCTTCAGAGGTTGTGGGGAAGGAGCAAGGTCGTTGGATGGTAGCATCCAACGGTGGAGATCAGTTAGAGGAGGTCAAAAGGAGAGCAGAGGGAGAAATAAGTCAGAACCGTTGATTCATGACTGGTCAAGGAGATCAAAGGTCGGGATAAGCAGCGGACTAATAATGTGAAGGATTCACATTATTCGGATTTTATAAGAAAATGTGAAAGAACAAGGTTAAAACCTTTTTTCTGAGGAAATATGGTAAAAAATAGAGTTGGGGGTTTGGGATTAATACGAGCCATCGGATGAGATCGACCCTATAATATCAACGGCTAAGGAGGCATGCGAAAAAACTCAAATGGAAAGAGGGAAAATGGTTTCAAGACCAAAAACCACGGGTTTCACGTGGAGAAAAGGCGGGTAGGAATTTTTGCCTTTTGGAACGCAATATGTGTCCCCGCGATGCGTGGCACCAGAAAATAGGTTATCTCACGTGCCCTTTGAGAAATTAACTTCCACGCTAAAAGTTACGCGAAATTGTGCCTGAACTATTAGATCTAGGGTCTTAGATTTGACGGCGGAGAGCGAGCCGAATTTGAAAATATGCGCAGGTGGAAGCGGGATGGGCGGTTTTATTCTGGGCCATTGGATCTAAGATAGACAATTGAGATCAAACTTTGAAGAAGGCAGGACCCACAGGAGGCAGGCCTGTCAGGGTTAGTATGAGCCGTTGGATGAGCAGAATCAACGACGAAGATTTCATTTGGGGAATGAACAAAATAATACAATGGTGGAGGAAGAGCTGATGAGGGCCGTTGATCTGTAGAGATCGACAGCTAATATTTTCCAAAAAAACATTATGAAGCACGGTGTATAAAATATAACCAAAGTCAAAGGATCTATCTAGACCGTCTAATCTGGACACGTGGATGGCCCAGATGCAATCAGGGCTCGGCAATTGGCGGGGCAAAGAACTCAGAGTGTGATGGAACGATTGAGCGCTGGCCATTGATCTGAGGATCAGATCAATGGTGGGGAGTGAATCGGAGGAGTTCAAAGGCGGAGGAAAGGTTAATGATCAGGGCGAATATGGACTGTTAGATCTGAGAAGAAGGGGAGGAGATCAACAGCTCTCGATTGATCGGGGGATGACCAATCGGGGAGAGAAATAAAATGCGCCCAATGAAAACTTTGTGATGCGATGTAGCACGGGCCATTTGATCAGCTTAAGATCAACAGCGGAGGTTATCCCAAATAATGAACCGACGGAAAACCCTTTATAACATACAAAAACCGAAAATTTAATAAAACACAAAGGTTTGGCTTTGGGGGCAGGATATATATATATATATATATATATATATGGAATTTTTTGGTGCCCGACTGCGTGGCCGCTGGTCTTTATGAAATATAATATGCCCGGGGCATATATAATAAAGGTCCAGTCACGTCGGAACTATCGGGATCGGTCTTTAAGTCTAACCATTTGATTTTCTCTAATGCGATTAGCGCTTGGGGATTTTTAAGTCTTGGTCCCGAGTGTAATTTATATGGAGTGAAGTGAAGGGCGGATTTTATGCAATGTGGCTTAAATCACATCAAAAATTTGGATGCGGGTCTTTCAATCTACCCATTTTTCAGTAAAAATCATTTTATGGGCGCATTTAGACCAAACTTTAGGAAAAAAGGGGTTTTTTTATTTACAAAAGGAAATAATTGATCGGAGATTAATTATACAATGTTTTTAGCGCCCGACTGCGGGCACTCGGGTTATATGGAGCAATAATATGATCGGGGGTTATAAAACAATGGGCTAATCGCATCAGAACTTTTAACATGGTAAAACATACTTGCACGCTCTATTTTTTCCGACGCGATAAGTGCTTAAATGGTTCAGTGCTTGGTTCCAGTACTAAGGTGTATGTGGGGAAGTGGTTTAAGATTTAGCCCAAGGGGGCTTAAGTCTGTAATACAAGAAAGTGTATTTTTATGAGTTTTTGAGAGTTTTCTGATGGATTTAGGGGTTTCGGCAAAGTTCAAAAAGGAGTTTTAAACTCTGTAAAGAGGATTTTATGAAGGAAAAAGGGGAAAAAAATGGAAAATAGAAGAATTCCATGGGAATGAAAGGGGTAAAAATGAAGGTTAATTTTGAAGTGGAGGGAGGGGGAAAAATGGATTTTTCAGTAGTCTTTCCTCTATGAAATCAGCAGAATTTCAGAGTTAAAAATGGAAACAGCAGTGAAGATTTGGACAGAGGCATGATGTCTTCATGAGTCTTCAAGAGATAACATTTTTTGCAACAAAACTTGTTCCTTGAAGGCTCCAAAAAAATTTTAGCCACCATTTTATATGACAAATTTTATTGGTGGCTAACAGGCCATCCAACAAGCTCAGCCCACACAGTAGAGTGAGAGGGAGACTGCACCGAGGTGAGGATTGGAATGAAAAACATTCTTGCATCAAGACCTAGAACCATTGTCTAGGGGCCCTTTGGCAAGAAGGTTAAGTATTCTAACCCTTTCTACCAACGCTCAATAAGAGGGGCTTAGAGCCACCGTTTGCATTATTGTGTCATTTGACTCGTTAGAGATTCTATTTATTTATGTTTAGTTTTAGTTTAGTTTTTATATTACATTTGCATGCTTATTGTTATATATAGTATGCTCATTTGCTCCACTTCTTTCTGCCTGTTACCAATAGTTTAAAGGGATAAACCACACCCCTTAAACTGGTGTGATTTCGTATATACGTGCACCTAACACACCACAACAAGGTTGGCGACTCCACTAACGTTTTATTACCAAGTTTATGTGGTTGTGCCTTCTTTTGCAAGAGATCTCAGACTATGTTGTGGAGTCGAGCTGATAGTCCTCTGATTTCTGTTTCAGTCCCTACATTCACCCTAAGTGACAGATTGAAGAAGAGCAACTCCTAATTTTTTTCACTTACAGGAATTGGTGAGCATTTCTTCCTCAGAGATGCGCAGGGCGCGCATTCAGTGCTGACACACGCATAGGAAGCGCACCTGTTTTAACCTTTTGTGTGAAATTTATAGAATGAGAAATTTCTCCCTAAATTCTGTCTTTTTCTGCTTGTAAGGTGCTTGGCAACCCCTAATGCATCTGCCAACACTAGTTGTGGTACCTCGTAGCTTGTTAAAACTCACTTTTAGCTGCCTTCTGTAGGCTTAGTGTCAGTTTTACTTCAAGTTGATTTTTTCAAAATATTCACATAGCTTAAGTAGGGGGAAAAGTAACTTACATTCCAAAAAATTTATGTTTTGAAATTTTTGGTGCTCACACCTAGATAAATAGTCCAAGTAAGTGGCCCAAGACCATGCATACACAGCTAGTTTCCTTTGTTACAGTGTAAAATTTTTTAGTTTAGTTCAATTTTCGCACTAGGAATTGTGGGATGAGGATTGAATTGTTTTTACAAGAACAAGTAATCTCTGCTACCTTTGCACCATCCGGTGATCCTAGGTAAGCATATGAACACTTCATATTCACAATTCTCCATCTCCCTATAGTCAGTCAAATAGATTAACTAAGAAAATTTGAAAGCAGCCCATTATTCGCACATGTTTTCCATTTGAGCCAGGAGCAATACAACATTGTTTAAATAGGGGATTTTGTAAAGAATCAACGATATCCACATGTTCAAACTATGTGCTTTTCCACTTTATGCTCACACACACTCACCCACTAAGCAAAGAAAGACACTTAAACATAACTTAACCAAACTCACTAAATTTTCCCCACAGGGGATACAAAATAATTTATAGCTTAAGTTAGGATCAAGGGGGTAGGCATCCAATAATCCACCTTGATCATAATTCATAGTGAAACATAGAAGTTGTGTATTTAGGCAGCTTCAAATCCACCTATCATCTCACGACAAAGAAAACCTGAGTGCGGAAGAGACTTGTTTCAAAGGGGTTTAGGCTTAGGCGTAGTGCGTGCAGTATCAGTTGGGGATACCTGACCTGCCTGATACTCGGTACTGTTAGCTGGATAACAAGAAGCCCAAGACTCAAACGCTAATGTGGGACGGTGGTTCTTAGTGGCCAAAAACTAGGGCAACCTTTACCCTATAAGTGACGATGCAGTCAAGCGCCAAACCCTCTACCCTTATCTTGGTGGATTCTCTTCAGCTGAATGGGGGCATCGCCAACTCTTATGGGACACTATGCCAGCACTCACAAGAAATATTCACAAGGCCAAATTAATTTTGATTTTGTGAGGATGCATAGGTCTTCTAGGATTTTGAGTATCATATGCAAATTAACAAAACCCACCTTTTTATTGCTTGATCAAATAGATAATTTAAAGGGAAATATATTTTGTTTTTCACTTTGTTTTATGTATGTGACAAGAAGTTTTCTTTGATCATAGACTCTATCCTCTCAAATTTTTCCAAAAAATCTGGGCGACACCTAATAGGTCCCAACGGAACCTCATTGATCAAGGCATCTTTTGGACCTCCCCCCATTACCAGGAGGGGTTCCAGTTCTTTTGTCGTCCAGGTGTCAAAGACGGAATACTGCCACCATCATTGGTTCGTCCTTTATTGGGGCAACCGTAGTTGGGAACCCTAGTCAGTCTCCCAACACCACACCGCATACCACTCCTCCCACAACCTCGAGGGGTTACAGAAGCACATCCCATTCAGGAAGCCAGTCGAATACACAGCAGGGTACATCACAGAAAAACCCTCGTTATAACCAAAACTTTGTGTCTTCACACATTGCAATGGCATCAACCTCTCAATCACCTTTCTTAGCTTTGTTGAATCTACTCGATTTAAGAAAACTAGCATATGACCCCATTGCACATGATTCTACATGGCCTCTCATGCCCATGAAGCTCCCTTCAGATATACCAAAATTTGAAGGCAAGCAACCGAAAGACCCAGGTAATCATGTCATGACCTTTCACTTGTGGTGCTCATCAAACAGTATCATTGACAACACTATTCGATTGAGATTATTTCAACGCACTCTCATTAGAGTGGCCGCTAAATGGTACATGGAGCAACCCTCAGCTTCACTTGGAACCTTTAGCGCCCTTGCTACCGCGTTCCTAACATATTTTCAGTTACCCATTCACCATGATTCCGGAATGGAATTACTAAATCATTTTAGACAAACCCTCGCCATCCACATCTTGGACCATCTCCATGAATGGAGGCGGCATTGCAGTTTATGTAAAGCTAAACTCGACGACCGGGTTCTCTTAGATTTGTTCTTGAAAACTCTAACGGTAGATATTTCAAAGTATGTGGCACAGTAGAACCCCACATCCGAAGAGGACGCAATCAACAAAGCCCAGATGCTTGAGCTGATTTATACATAGTCAAGATACATTTATAACATCCTACCTAACGCCCCCCGCCTACAAACTTATCAAGAAGTACCAGGCACGTCGAAATCTGCAGATGGACTAATTGGGTCAATGACCCAAGGTTACCTAGGCAGCAGCAGTCAAAACCCTGGTTACACATACAGTTCTACCCAGAACGTGCCTCAACCCGGTTTTCAAAGTCATCATATGCCTTAGCAAAATTTGACTAATAGGGTGCAAGCGTACCACCAGGGAGGACCTTATCCTCTGAATCAGGGGAATCAATACGCCAAAAGGAAAACTTATGGAATAACTCCCCTCCAATATTCAAGTTCAAACCAAATACTGAATTACGCTCAGTCCCCAGCACACGACCCACCTATGTAAAACAATGCACAGGTGAACTTTGTGCAGCCATCCCAAAACCCACGACACCAATATAACCAGGAGAACTAATCTCCTAACGTGGTAAATAAAAAGTCCAAAAACAAGCCAAAAGGGAACCCTAGACAGGGGGGCAGCAACCAGCAGCTCCCACCGCGATCCTAGGCTGGAGGTAACTCTAACCGGAATCAAAACCAGGAGCCAAGCAATGCCCAATGACAGCCCAAAAGGCCACCTCTTCGAACAAACCATTCATGTTCGATATGTGGTGAGTACAGGCGCTATACTTACCACTGTCTCGATTTCCCTGAGCTAAATAAGCTATAGAGTAACCGAGGACAAGGAGGATCTTCTCAGCAACCAATCATGATGCAAGAACCTTTCCCCAACCAAGGGATGGTAATCACTCACTAGCAGAATACAAATGATTCTGGGAAAAGCAACCATGAAATCTACATGACTGGAGAAGAGATGTTTTTCAAAACAAGGAATCGCAACTATGACACCCCACCACACACCAATATGTCAGGGGCAAGTACCATTGTGCCAAATGCACCTTTGACCATTTCAAAGATTCCTATAGAACCATTGCCAAAAATGGAAAAGGGGCCTAATAGACGAGCAGGAAACTACTCCAAAGAGGCCCATAATTATAGCATCATGGACGATGTAGCATAATCTCCCATTGCTATGTAAGCTTTGTAAGTACTGCAGTCATGCCCAAAACAATGGAAAGCTCTACTTTTCGCATTAAGCACCATCGACCCTGCAGATACACGCCTAATGGCTTTTGACTTAGACAAAGGCACCCCTCGGCTTCCTTCCATGGTCTCCTTCCAGATACCAGTATCAGTGCAGAATATCATTATCCATCGATGTGTCATAGACAAGGGTACATCCACAAGCATCATGTCAAATTTTTTTTGGAAAAAGTTAGGTTCTCCCGAACTAAAACCCTCAGTCATCACGCTTCGAGCATATGACGGTCGTCCCTCGACCCCTATCGGCATTTACCAAAATGTCCCGGTCTGTTTAGCTGGAAATACGATCCACATAGACATTGAAGTCTTGGATGCTCACTTGGATTACAATTTACTCCTCGGACAAAGTTATATGTATGCCATGTCTGCCATAGCCTCCTCTGTCTTCTGCATTATGATGTTCCCCCATGAGGACTGCATCATTACTATAGACCAACTGACACACAGTGAGAAGTGTCCCTAACCAACATGGATGTAATTCTACCCTATGTAGATACAACCTCAGATGGTATTTCACAGTACTAATAATATGGCCCTGGTCAATTCAAACCATCATTTGTTCTGGGGTCATTCCTAGGATATCCTCCTATTATCCCTGAGGCATCACCCGATGTCACAGGAGCTCCGGTATGAATGATGTCCATGTCAAGAATCGAGGCTAGTCAGGACACAGACTCAAGCAGTAATGACACTGAGGCATTGGCCACGATAGCCTTTCTAGCCTAGGCCGCTTCCCAAACCCCTTTCCTCTACCCCTCAACTAGATTAGTCTCCCAACAGGTTTTGGCAACACTGGTATTATCCAACATATCATTGGAATTCCTAGTTTGGTACCTCATTCCCCCTTCCAGAATAGGAGCCACCCATGTTACTACCATAGGGTTGAAGCCCCTCAGTCCCGAGGAGCGCTCACCTATCCAAGAAACAGTTGAGACCACCCTTGCAAAGGAAATTCCCATTGCAAAATCGGTGATCACCACTAGGAAAATCTAGAAGAGAGGAAAGAAGATGGTGACCCTCACCATTCAACGGAAATCACAATTATGCACCATATGTGACGTAATAGGTCATCCTACCCATATATGTTCTGATCTGGATGAATTAAAACCACTCCTTGGCTTCGAAACAGACATCTCGATGTTGTGCTCTCGTAAAAAGGAACATACCACCAAAGGTAAAGGAAAAGCACTGCGTACCAATCACGCATGTGTTCTCTGCAGCAACTATGGGCACTATACCCACCATTGTCCAGAGATAACATGATATAGGGACACCTTACATGTGATAGAGTGATCTAATCAAGAGGATCCCACCATCCAGTTTGTTGGCGATGAACCTTGTACCATCTTATACTTACAATAGGAACGAAGGGTTGAAGAAAGACCCTCAGTTATGCCCATTATATGTTGTACGCTATGTGATGAACGTGGTCACTTCCTCAAAGAGTGCGCAACCCTGGACCTCATCCATAGATGGTATCCAATTGAAAGGGTTTACTACGTAGGATTGCAGGCAGCACAATTCACATGTCCATTATACGGTGAAAATCACCTTTTGGAATATTGTCACTACATACCTTGATTCCAGCTAGCCCTGCTAGCCTTCACTCAGCCATAGTCTACCTTTCCCAAAAGGATTACATGGATGCTGAGTCCATGGGAAGCTCCATGACCCAAGCGGATGAGATGAGCACATCCATCATTTTCTTGACGGTTGAAGAACGACCCACCAGGAAACCCCTAGTTACCCCCAACCGCTCTTCGCGGGGACGAATAGCATGTACATTATGAAAAAAAAAAAACATGCATTTGTCCATTGCCCTGATTTAGTAGCCTTCCAGCGTTGGTTCCCCATCAGACCTCAAACTGAACTCGACGGAACCTTCATATCAAGGATATTTTACCTTATATGTCAGGGAAATCATTATGAGTGACACTGTACTTATGCCTTGCAAATTTGTCCCACCATCGACATGATTAATGCCATAGAGAAGAGACAGGACAAACTCCAGGAATGGCATAAAAATTACGTCATCGGGTCAATGTCCCCACCCCCGCAATGGTGTATCAAGAAAGGTAAGACAACACACCAACAAATCGTAACCTTGGCCAAGCCTAGGATAACATGTGGCTTATGTGATCTGAATGATCACCGAGTCAACCAATGTAGAGAACTTAAGCCTCTTGCAAACAGTTTCCGCACAGTCTCTTCTCTCCCTCAGAAACTCCTCTCAAACCAAGAGAAGATCACGTGTACTTATTGCAAAAAAATTTCACACTTTTAGCATACGTTTAAGTGTGTACATCTCCCTAAGCTGAGCTCGGCACAAGCTGCATTGGGTCTACACTCCATCAAACAGATAGACACACCCAAGCCAGCAATACGGAAATGGAAGCAGAAGACAACCTCTTCTACACCAGACCCCTTTCGAGCATCCACATCAGGAACAATGAGTAGCATATAATCTCACACTATCTACTACGTTGGCTCAGTGATATCGTGCACCATCTGCATTAGACAAAATCACACACCAGATTCATGCCCGCTAATGGAAACATTCAGGAACCTATGTGGCAGGCACAATTTCCACCTACCGGAAATCATCCATCTTAGCGGGGAAACCAATATTGTGCTCATACAGAATCCCATTACAGAGATTCTTCCCCTGCCAAACGCCGATGACACAATCCACCATATACGATTGATATCAACACATATTGGCGATAGGATTACTACAATCTCTTCATCCCAGGATTTACATATAATTCCTCTCACAAAAGATCAAGGTACCTTGCGCTTTTGCATATATTTCCACAAGATCGAAAATTTGCACGCTGCCATCAAACTCCTCAATGACATCCAACCTATAGAGCAGCGCCTAGTAAAACTAGAGCTTGTCGATGAAAATCAACGGTATTCACTGCAACACAACGAGGCCCACAAGAAAAGGGTAAAAACATCATTCGACCACCATGTTAGTGTCAGTATTTGCAGCCTTCCTCCCGTGATCAAACATGCTCTTACAAAGTGATTTTAAGGTGTCAAGGTCAAATCTTGTCATTTCAGTGAGTCTTCAAGTAAAATTTGGTCACTAGGTATTAGGTCTAGGGTTTGCTTTTAATCCTATCAAAGTTGTCCAAATGTCGGTCCATGTCACCATTCAGCTGAGTGTACCATAATTCAGAGGGTTTTCATCATCATGTCAAGTTCCACTGGGTCATTTTACACCTTGTTCATGCTTCAGTTGTGCCTAGGTAAGGTTCATTTCCCTCTCCTAGGGTTTTGAAGGTAATTTCTCTTGGATGGTCAAATCATCAGCAAAACTTGTATCCTGATGTTCATACACCTTCCCATATCCTTAATGTACCTTATTAAACACTTCCCATCACTGAGATCCCCCAAATTCCTCATTTTCGCACAAACCCTAGTTTCTTGCTACAACTTGGCAATTTTCTAGGCTAGGCCTGTGTTTTGCCCTTTTGGACCCCTTCCCCTCACTCAATATTTGAAATTCCACTTTCCCCTACTTCCTAACATCCCTCCCTACTTCCAAAAATTTTCTCAAGAATTTAGAAGCCCCTTATCCCCTTCATTTCGCTTCATTTCGACAAATCCCTTGTTCCACACATCGGGATAAGTTTTACTCCAATGATGTTTCTGAGCAATAAAAGATGAATTTTGGAAAAATGAGAGAGGTTTTTGTCAAAAATAGGCCAAGGAAGAAAAACCTCATTCACGTTTTACGCAGGTGTCATGGTTTTATAGAAATGTCAAAAATACAGTTTCCTCAGGAGAATTGATGCACCTCTGAAGTGACCTTGGGAAAATCAATATTTATCATAACTTGTTTGGAAAAATGACTTGCTTGATGAGTCAAATGATAACTAGACAAAAATATATTTCCAATGAGCTATCATGAGCTCAATTTGGAGTTGAGTAAGACCTTCAAAATTTGACCGCAACAAAGACCCGCCTTGAGGCAACCATTTTTCTCATTTTGAAATGAGCCTTGGGAGATTTGATTTTGACAAGGAAAATGAACACCAAATTGAAAAATTCATGCTGGGTTGGAAATTATACTCACACATTTCCAACGAGCTATCCGGCACCCAATTTGGACACGAGTTTCAAAGCCTCGCAAAAAGGCAATTACGCATTGGCTGGGCGCCGGCATTTGGGGCGTTGGTTTGCAGTGTAATTTTGTAACTCATGCCACGCATTGGAGATGGCGCCATGAATTGGGCTAAAATCATGAAATCCATCTTCAAACATTCCACCAAAGCTCTCAAATTTCTTAAATTTTTCATTTCAAGTCACCCTTTTCCGGGTGTAAATATTCACTTTGACATCAGAAACTATCTCTCAAGCAACCGGAATACCGAATGTGGGTGAACAGTGGAACAAAAGGCAGCAGGTGGACAGAGTGCATTATGAACCATATATCAGGCCTAGCTTTGTGAGACAACTCAGCAGAATGTTCCCATTCTGATTCCTAAAGGAGTCCTATGCGCCTCTGAAGAAAATCATTATCAGATATTTCAGTTGTGAGGGCCAATTTTCACGCCTCTATGCCTACCATATTAGGTTATTAATGCATTTTACCAGGGTGAGGATGATTAACATCCCTTATTTCATGTGCTGGAACATCGAGAGAATGACCACTCTTGTGCAGAGGAAAACTCCCAAGCAGCAGTACAACAATATTTATCACTATGCACTCATTAAGATCGTGGTTGTGCATCAGCTCGGCTTGCAGGGTATTTCATGGGAGGATTTCATTTCTAATGATTTCTTCACAGCTCCTCTGGTTCCTCTAGAGGTTTTTCATGATGTAGGTGAACCTTCATATCAGCATGAAGGTCAGGAGACAGAGACTACTAGTGTGTCGACGTATGTCACTTATCAGAGAGGCACTAGAAGATTATTTGTAGTAGCTCGACGAGTATTATCTCCACCTGGAGTGGAAGGGGTCTCACTTCCGTCATCAGTAGTATAGGTACAGGTACATGATAGAGGTAAGAGGCCCATGCAGGATGAGGGGCCTTCAGGAGGCCAGGATATAGACTTCATACTCATTGATAAGGATTTGAGCTCTCCTAGCTCAAAGTTTAGAGAGACTATTCAAGAGCAGAAGGCAGAGATAGACACTTTGACCGTCAAATTGAAAATATCCCAATGGATTATAAAATACCTTGAGTAGTGAAACAAACAGTTGGAAGATCAGTAAACAATCATGGAGTTGCAAAACATCCGTGAGAACCGGCAAGCTGCCCAAAGAAACCAAAACGAGATGACATCCATTAAGCGAGAGATTGAGGCTGATAGAGATACTTGGCTTGAGAGGGTCAATATTCATCTGGAGAAGCTGTTGGAGAAGGCCAAAAAGGAAAATAACATGCTAAGGCACATGAAGAATCATTATTGGGCGAGGAATCATGTTTGCAAGGCGCGAATCAAGATCCTGAAAGCAAAGTTAAAGAGGGCATTAAAGCGTCACAAAAGGCATGATAGAATCCAAATTTTGGCTGAAGCTTCCTTGGCCCAGAATAGCGCTTGATGGTGGACATTCAGCCCAAATTTCAAGAAATTTGGGAAACATTTTGTCAATTTTGAATTTTTTGGCCTTAACACAGATTTTCCTGCCCGACGCGTCGCGCCACTTGGCGCGCGCTTATAATTGGCAGCTCCTCTTGAAGAAAACTTTGTATTTCTAGATTTTTCATCAAAATTTATGCATGCCTACCCATTACCTAAGGATTTTGACAAATTTTGGATTGCCTGAAGGGTCAAAAACACCTTAAAAATGGCCTTTCTGCCACTTTTTGGACACACAGGAAGCAGTGTTGGGAGATTTGATTTTTGGAGGGGAAACTGGCAGCAAAATTCAGAAATTCCACTTGGGTTAAAAATTAGACAGACAGAGATTTCCAATGAGCTATTCTGCACTCAGTTTGGACTTCGGGAAGGCCCTCAAAATCAGCTACAAAGTGGCACGACGCATAGAGGTTTCAGGCGCGGCGCATTGGGAAATTTGGCCTAGTTTTCACTCAGTAACTCAGTTTTTCGCCTAGTTTTGGCCAGTTTGACTTTTTCATCTCCAAATGTGAAAATATTGATGTAAATTGATGTAATTTCATGGCTTTGATGTAATTTTGGCACATGTTTACTCATGTAAGTAGATTCATTCACCAAAAAGTGAATTGTAACTGAATGAATCAGTTTCCTATCTTATAGAGGCAAGTTGTTCCACTGCCTATTTTCTAGTTCTTAGTTTAGATCTTGTTGAAACAGCTCCTAAACTTGTGAGCTCGACCCCTAGAGGCTGGGGATGAGTTAGTGTGGTCTATATCTTGTAATTTTTCAGTCATTAGCATAGGTTGGACACTTGGGATTGCTTTGAGCTTCATTGTACATTTCATCTCTGCATTTTGGCAAAGGAATAGACCAGGGTTTGCAGCACTCTTTGGGATCCATGTGGCTCTATGTTTTGATGGTGTGTTTCTCTCTGTGATTGTAAGTTTATTGAAGTTTCATGTGTATCATTTCCCTTCTTATTTCTTCCTAAATTAAACAAATGAGTGATAAAGGTGGAATTCATTAGATTTGCAGTGCTCTGCCTTGAGTTTTGTTTAATCTTCCATGTTTTCAATTGTCTGAAGAGGATTCTTGAAAGCCTCCTGCCCTCTTCAACTCCTCACCGGTCTGATCTATCCATTTCATTCAATTTCGAAGCATCAAAACAATTTCCTTCCTTGCCCCATTCAGCGCTCTGCAAAACTGATCATTTCCCGGACCCAAAATTTGCCTTTCCCTTTGATTCCAACAAAAACCCCCAAAACCAAATCAAACTCTTTCACATATATACCTAGCCTAAAATCAGCCTTTATTTCAAGTCATCTCAAGCCTCATTGATTATTTTTGCTGAGATTGACCCGAAGAGAGTCCTCTCCTGATCTGGTAGGGCTAGCTACCAGATTAAGCGTGGTTTGATGTTACCCTAGACTTTGCCTTCTTCAGCCTGAGGTAGATTTAGGCAATAACATAGTGACGACCATACTGGGGATCTCACAATGGTTTGCTTGTTAATGTTATTCGTTTTATAAGCTACAGACGGAGCCTGAAGTTATGCCAGGTAGCCTTCGAAACGCTCTTGCTTTGCATTAGCGAAAGTAGATAAACGCTGCTTCAGTCAATCTCCGGTCTAGTTTACAAACATAACATCTGACTTGCAAATTTCCCCAGTACATATATCAAGTTAGATCTGATGCTGATGGTGGACAACTGTCAGACACATATGAAGGCTGAAACATTCACCTGGCGACTCCAACTCAATCCAGAGATTCCAATGCTCACTGATCCTTTCATGCACTAAAATAAAATGGTAGGGTGTGTGGCAAACCCTGCGCTTTGTGAAGTTTTAAAAGAAGTTAGAGATCAGTTAGTGGATTTTGAAATTGATGAAGTATTTTTCATTACCGTGATTCAATTTTTGAGATCTCTGAAGTTTCCTCCTAAAGCTAAAACTGGTTTCTTTGAGTTATTTGTTCAAAAATTTGAGAAGGAGATTCAGTGTTTAAATGATCAGATCCAATCATATGAATTCCGAGATCACAAAAAGTTCTTGGAAACTCTCCCTCCTTCAAAACAAGAAACAATAGAGCTGCCCGTGGATGTTTGCATTGACAGTTTGCAGCTGGAAGCATGTATTGTGGAGTTGGGGCAGCAAACAAAGTCTGGTTTTTGCGATCCTATTGCAACGTACATGGAAATTTTTTTCAGTTTGAATGATAGATCAAATTGTCTTTTACATAACCAGACTCGTTATGTGCATGTATGGCTGTCAACATTTGCATTTAGTTCCACAAAGACTCTCAAGTAGCATCCTTTGTCATAGCTACTTCGATTGGTTGATATGGCATTACAACATTACTTGATCTATCAATTTTGAAAAGAAAGTGGGTTAGATTTGTACACAACAGTCGTTCTATTACAAAGATGTCGCTCTTTCTTGTGTGTTAGTTGTTTGAGTCATTTGCGAGTCAGTTTTCAGTCTTGTTATTAAGTTAGTTTGTGTCGGTTTTCAGTCATGCATTTTAGCTTGAGTTTTTTATTCCATTGCCCAATGGATGAAGGCACTTGTCTGCTCTCCCAAAGATCTGTCGTTCTTGGCACCTCCAAGGAGCTACCATCCCCATTAGAGCCAATGTTAGTGTCAGTATTTGCAGCCTTCCTCCAGTGATCAAACATGCTCTTAAAAAGTGATTTTAAGGTGACAAGGTCAAATTTTGTCATTTCAGTGAGTCTTCAAGTAAAATTTGGTCACTAGGTATTAGGTCTAGGGTTTGCTTTTACTCCTTTCAAATTTGTCCAAATGTCGGTCCATGTCACCATTCAGCTAAGTGTACCATCATTCAGAGGGTTTTCATCATCATTTCAAGTTCCACTGGGTCATTTTACACCTTGTTCATGCTTCAGTTGTGCCTAGGTAAGGTTCATTTCCCTCTCCTAGGGTTTTGAAGGTAATTTCTCTTGGATGGTCAAATCATCAGCAAAACTTGTATCCTGATGTTCATACACCTTCCCCTATCCTTAATGTGCCTTATTAAACACTTCCCATCACTGAGATCCCCCAAATTCCTCATTTTCGCACAAACCCTAGTTTCTTGCTACAACTTGGCAATTTTCTAGGCTAGGCCCGTGTTTTTCCCTTTTGGATCCCTTCCCCTCACTCAATCTATGAAATTACACTTTCCCCTGCTTCCTAACATCCCTCCCTACTTCCAAAAATTTTCTCAAGAATTTAGAAGCCCCTTATCCCCTTTGTTTCACTTCATTTCGACAAATCCCTTGTTCCACACATCGGGATAGGTTTTACTCCAATGATGTTCCTGAGCAATAAAAGATGAATTTGGGAAAAATGAGAGAGGTTTTTATCCAAAAAAGGCCAAGGAAGAAAAAAAATCCTTCACTTTTTACACAGGTGTCATGGTTTTAGAGAAATGTCAAAAATACAGTTGCCTTAGTAGAATTGATGCACCTCTGAAGTGACCTTGGGAAAATCAATTTTTCTCCTAGCTTGGCTGGCCAAATGACTTTCTTTATGAGTAAAATGATAAATAGACACAAATATATTTCTAATGAACTATCCTGAGCTCAATTTGGAGTTGAGGAAGACCTTCAAAAGTTGACTGCAACAGCACTCTGCCTTGAGGCACCATTTTCCTCATTTTTACCAAGCCTTGGGAGATTTGATTTGGACAAGGCAATGAACTCCAAATTCTAGAAATTCCACTTGGTTGGAAATTATCAGAAGATATTTCAAACGATCTATTCTACACTTCAATTTTGACCTCGGGAAGGCCCTCAAAATCACCCTCAAACTTGTGATACACATAGAGATTTCAGGTGCGGTGCATAGGGAAATTTGGCCTAATTTTCACTCAGTAGCTCAAAATTTCGCCTAGTTTTGGCTAGTTTGACTTTTTCATGTAACTCTTGATGTACCTTGATGTAATTTCATGACCATGATGTAATTTTGGCACATTTTTACTCATATTAGTAGATTCATTCACCAAAAAAGTGAAATGTGAGTGAATGAATCAGTTTCCTATCATATAGAGGCAAGTTGTTTCATCACTATTTTTCCGCTTCTGCTTAGATCTGTTTAAACAGCTCCTAAAATGGTGAGATCGACCCCCTAGAGGCATGGGGATGAGTTAGGCTTGTCTATTTCTTGTATTTTCTCAGTCATTTTCAAGGTTGGACACTTGGGATTGCTTGGCACTTCATTGTACATTTCATCTCTGCATTTTGGCAAAGGAATAGACCAAGGTTTGCAGCACTCTTTGGGATCCATGTGGCTCTATTTTTTTATGGTGTTTTTATCTATGTGATTTTTAAGTTTACTGATGTTTCATGTGTATCATTTCCCTTCTCCTTTCTTCTTAAGTTAAACAAACAAGTAATAAAGGTGGAATTCATTAGATTTGCAGTGCTTTGCCTTGAGTTTTGTTTAATTTTCCATGTTTTAAATTGTCTGAAGAGGATTCTTGAATCCCTCTTGCCCTCTTCAACTCCACCCCAGTCTGAGCTATCCATTTCATTCAATTCGAAGCATCAAAACAACTGCCTTCCTTGCCCCATTCAGCTCTATGCAAAACTAATCATTTCCCGGACCCAAAATCTGTCTTTCCCTTTGATTCCAACCAAAACCCCCAAAATCAAATAAAACTATTTTATATGTATACCTAGCCTAAAATCAGCCTTTATTTTAAGTCATCTCAAGCCTCATTGATTATTTTTGCTGAGATTGGCCCGGAGAGATCCCTCTCCTGATCTGGTAGGGCTAGCTACCAGATTAAGTGTGGTTTGATGTTACCCTAGACTCTCCCTTCCTTCAGCCTAAGGTAGATTTAGGAAATAACACGCCACAACACCCCTCACTCATTTACAGAGGGAGAATTAGTCCTTCGCTATGATGTCACAAAAGAGGCCTTAAGGCTAGGAAAGTTTGAAACATTGTGAAAAGGACCCTACATCATTAAATATTTTCTCTGACAAGGGGCATACATCTTGACGGAACCAGATTGGACTTGCCTCAATAACAATGTCAACGGCATTTACCTCAATAAATTCTACCCATAAGGGCCTCGACGGCCCTTCCCCTAGAGTGAAAGTACACAAAAACCCAACCACTCAAAATTTTTGACCCAAAGACTTATTTAAAAGTGCTCAAAGTATCACTATGGATCATCAAAACGAACCCTATTTCGGATTTATTGATGGAGCATGAAGATGGTCTCAAAATTTAGCCGCAACTGCCTAGGTCATTTACTGCTCTCACTGATCACCACTGTGTTCAAACAGTGTGTGTATCGTTTCAACAAAAAAAAATCAGGCATAATATGACGCCGTCATCGAATTTATGTGCGACGCTCTCCATCGCGGCATTATCCATATGCATGTCAAGCTCGATTCCCAGTTATTAGTATCACAACTAAACCAAACATTTGAGACAAGAGATACACATCCGTTTAGAAAATATCTGCGTGCCAGAAGATTAAGCAGACAATTTGACTATATCACATTTTCACATGTACCAAGGAGTCAAAACCAAAAAATTGATTGCATAGCTACCAATATCCTAAATTGGAATGCATCTCGAATAAACCATCATGGATAAAACCAAAAAATCCATCAACATAACAAAATAAATAAACCGAAACAGGTGATACATCATGTAGAGCCACAAAAAATATCTCTCATATATATATATATATATATATATCAAAATGTGTATATCTGAGTACAAAAAATAGTGTCGCTGACACAACAACCATCCTAAAGATACAAAAGTCGTCAAAAATAATGGAAGCATCCTCATAATGGGTGCTTTCCCTATGTACAAAACTACACTAGGGGGGTGCCCCCTCAAGGGGGCACCTGGACCCACCACTACTCCCGGTACCATCACCGGAGCTGTCATCGCAACTGTGATCGCCACCAGACGTAGAGTGGGCCGATAATCCCTCTCACAAGCCATCATTGTCTCTAACCAGACCTCCTCGAAGACATTCATGAAACCTCGAGTAGGCATCCCCCGGGTCAAGCGGTCCACTCGACCCCGGAAGTCATCAAGAGCATAAACCAGAGCCGTCAGTTCTGAAATGCGAGCCTCTGCTGCATCAGCATGAGCTCGCTTAGCCGCAACCTCTGCAGCCGCCAATCTGCTACCCTCCCCAGAAGGGCCAACACCGCCACCTAGTCCACCTACATCACCTCCTCCTTGACCACCCCTAGGTCTTCGTGGAGAATTGTGGCCCACCATTCGAGCCACAGGGTGGCCCACCTCACCAACATCTGACAAGAAACCAAAATAATGTCAGCGTCACTAGCAAAACACATAAGTACATATATACCCAAACAAGTACAAAAGACATATAAAACATACTTGCAGGCCCCCAAACATAACCAAAAGGCACACCCATGTCTGGGTCACCCTGGAAATCCATTCCCGCATATGGGTATGGCAAGAACATCTGTGGGTTGGCCTCGAACCAGACCTCTGTCGTGGCATTCCAATAATGCCCCACCATGCCACCACCACCTCGCGGCATCACCGGAGCACACCTCCTCATACGTGGCTCTCATGCCCCCCCCAATAGTGATATAGGTGGATATTGCTAGCCACCCACCTATTCCATTTGGACCCACACCATCAATTCTTGCAGCTTTTCACATTTAGCACCACTTACTATTTTTAGCAGGTTTTCAGGTCCTCCACTCTCGAAGCCGTTTTGGGGGCTTAATGATCCAGGTGGATATTGGTGGCCACCCACCTATTCCATTTGAACCACCATAATTTTTTTTCAGCTTTTAAGCGTACATTAACCACTATTTTTAGCAAGCCGGGTCCCCCAACTTCCGAGCCATTTTGAGGCCCTAAACAACGTTGGGCAACATCTTAGTAAATGAGTCCATGGACCAATGTTTCTCACATTGAAATTTGTACTCCTCGGATATATCTTTCTAACGAGCTATTAAGCGCGTCAAACGGAGATCGTATGCCAAAGTTATGTCCCTGGGAAGTTGAAATACCAATTTACCCAAACGGGACCCACAGTTTTGGCGCTTCATCTCCTAGAGTTAGGTTTTTGGACGTTTCAGTTTTTCCATTGTTTCTCAATAATAAATAGGCCCTCGAGCCTCATTGTAACACAGTTCAGAGGTCTGTAGCCACCACATCTCTTCTCAGAGATTCGCTACCAGCACCCTAGCTATTGTATTTCCATTATGTCTGTAAGCATATTTCTGTTATTTGATATTAATGAAATGACACATTATTTCCGCTGCATATCTATGTTTATGGTTATTTCTGTATTCTGTTGCGTTCCTGCATAAATCCGGATCAGTGGTATCAGAGGGGGTCTGCTCTTTCTTTGTTTTTCTTTGCATGTACCCAACGCGGTCAGGGTATAAGGAGTTAGGGCTCGATCTGGTTGAACCCTTGCAAGATCAGCCTCGCAAACCCCGACGACCTCCCATGGCGGAAGAAAAGAAAGACGAGGGAGCAGGAGATCCTATCAAAATACTGCTCGAGG
>JAXQQM020063462.1:0-55517 GCA_034641835.2 Pinus albicaulis
TCACATTTTCAACCTAACATTTTCTGTGCATTCCAATAAGTTCAATCTTTTAAATTTTACACAAATTTATAATATTGTTAAAAATATTATAAATAAACTTTCCTATTTTAAATTTTATAAATAAAGAAAATTAAAGAAACTAGGTTTTTCTGATCTCAGGAAAGATTAATTTCAAAATCATAAGATACAACGAACGAGGATCATTATAATCGAGTTTAACTTTTCGAATTTATTCATTGATTCAATTTCTTTAACTAAATCAATAAACATGATTATTGTATTCGAGAAATCTAAACAATGGTGAATTTTTATATTCGAGAAATCTAAACAATGGTGATTTTTTTCGAAACTACTATAAATGGAGCCATACATACCGCTTAGAAGTTTGTAATGGAGCTCAGTGCATAATTAGGTAAGAAGTCCTATTTACACAGTATTTCATATAATAATATTATTAACAAATAAGATTACATAAAGAAAAAAACGTGTATTATTAAATTATCATTTGGTATGATATGATGTTTATTATATATATATTTTTAATTTATGTTATTATAATTATATATTTTAATATTAAATATTATATATAATTTTCTTTATTTTAAATCTTTCAAAAAATATTATCCAATATTAATAAAGTTAGACATAATAATAATAATATATTAAAATGTCATATTATCTTTTAATTAGAACCTAATAATAATTAAATTTATTTAAGACTGTCTCAAATTCAATAAAAACTTAATTAACAAAATAATTTATATACATTTTTAAATTTTAAGGTTTTTAATGTAAGTATGAAAAATAAGTTGAAATTGTTTTTTTTTTAATATTATAATATTTTAACACATTCTATACTAAAATATAAATATTTCAAGATAAAGTTTAAGATTATATTAAAATAATTATATTATTTAATTATGCATCATAAATTATATATCTATATATATATGAATGATGTCCAATGTTTATTGATATTTATGTCTTGTTAAATCTTAAAAACTGATGAGGTTATTAGAATTTTTTTAACATTTAATTTTATGTTTAAAAGTATTAATAGAAGTGTTTTAATATGACTATAATTTTCCTAATTTGAAAGGTGAAGAAGGTTGGTAGTGTGATAGATATTTTAAAACTAAATGGGAATACAAGAATAAGATATGAGATATAAGAGAAGATTTTTTTTCATTTCGAGTCTAGATAAGTAAGTTTTTTAAATTTTATTTTCAAGATTCGAGTTCATCACCTCCTTATAATATTATAATTTTATTTATCTCTTTAACCTTTTATCACCCCAACATTCCTCCTAAAATTTTAATGCAATAATATTTTTCAATATTATTTTACAAAATAATATATTTCTTTATACTCCAATAATTTAATTGTCAATACTAACTATAATTGTCAAATTATTATTGAAAACAAAGATATATATAATCATACATATGAATACAGAACATATCAATGCATTCTATTTTTATTGGTATAAAACCTACAAATAATTTATAGGTTCATATTACAAGTTCTTAATTTATGAAATATGAATGCTTATGTTGACTTTTATGTAAATAATATAAGTAGGATATTCATATCTAAAACTAAATACATAATAATAATAATCTTTTAAAATAATCTACAATATTATATTGCATCAAGCGTGTATATATATATATATATATATATATATATATATATATATATATATATATATATATATATATATATATATATATATATATATATATATATATATATATATATATATATATATATATATATATATATATATTATATATATATATATATATATATCAAATTTCTTCAAGTGCAAACATTTTTAGAGTGCAAAATACAATGTGTTATTTTTCATAGTTTAAATTGTATTTATGAATGTTAAATAGAGTATAAAAAATTTAACTATAAAACTTATTTTTTTCTTTATATAGATATATATGAAGTTGATACCCACATAAATTAGTTAACATGGGTATTCAAATAGTTTATCTAAATGTATTGTTGAAATATTTTTGAAAAGTATAAGATTTAAACATCTTATTCACACATTTTTTTTTACTTCCAATTACTTTACAACATATTCATTTTTTTTTAAATTATAGCCCACGTTATTTTTCTATTTAGAACATAATGTTTAAATTTTATTTTTATTTTAAAGAGGCACAAAATTACACATCAGGCTCATTTTTCCTTCAATAATAATGCATGAGTAAATGTGTAAATATTTGAGTTACTTTGTGGAGCTACTTAAAAGGCCCAACGTAAGGAATTATTGAGCTGGTTGTTTAGTGGAATTACAATTGAAGCCTGTGTCCTTAGTTTTAAAAACCATAGACCATCTCTGCTGGGACAAATATGTTTAGGGTTGGACCTGGCAAGTTCAGCTCATAGAAATTGTTCTAGATGTGAAGATGGTTTGGGGGGAGTTTCAGTATGATGTAGTGATTCTCACTGGTTGGGAGGAAAATTTGGAGCCATGTAATTATGTGGCAAACTCAGCTGCTTGAGAGAACTTGGAAAATATAATTCCTACTTGTCTCAGTTGTGATTCTTTCCATGTAAAGGAGTTTGTTCCTATTCTCTATGAGTTGTTTGGATCTAGTTGTTTCCTAGATTGGTGCGTGGTTGAGATATTCTCTCAACCAAGTCATTATGTATCTAATATTGTCTACATATCATGAGGCAACACTACATGTATTTATATGTAACATTATTTGATTAATTAATGTAGTGATCAATTTTTAAATTGGCATCAGAACCCGAAAGGGCCTAGGCTTTGCCCCTTCTAGGCCGAGGTAAATAGATAGTTTGATGAATGTTTATTTTTTCATATTGTTCAAGTCCTTGTGGAGTTGATTCAAGAGAAATAGGTTTGGGCTTGTCGACATAATTGATTTATAGTTTCAAATCAGAGGTGAAGCTTCTCGCTAGGCGTTGATGATTTGACGAAGGTCTATTGCGACCATTACGACCATCCATGGGAGTCGTTGTGGTGTGATATTATATTCGCCTCTTAGAGCAAGTGTTAAGCTACTTGGTTGAATCATCAGTAGAAGTGCTAAGCTGCACATTGCAGGTTTGGAAGGACGGTGGTGTGGCTGCACACTGAGGGATTTCTGTAGTGAGATATGTTCAACGAGAGAGTGTTTTGGTGTGATATGTGTTATCTCCATTTCTTTGTTAGTGATTGTTGTCGTTTGGAATGATCTTGAGGACAAATTTGAGGAGTAGGAAGTAGGCTTATTATAGAGGAACATATAAATTATTTTGTTTATAGAGTCAAAGTAAGATCTTGGAGAAAGTGTGTCGATATGGAATGTGAGGGAATTTTATTTTCTTGTAATTGAATGGCAGCGTGAAGGAAAAGATAAGCTTGATCCACATATTTTGCTCATTTCGTCATCATAAGTGAGAAAATCTATTTTCGTGGAGTGAACTATTGTAAAGAGGATCTTGAAAGAGAATTTTAGATGAAGGACATGGGGCTCATGCATTATTTCCTTGGCTTGGAAATTTGGAAAGGAGACGGGGAAAATTTTGTCTCTAAGGACAAGCATGCTAACAAGATACTAAAGAAGTTCCACATGGAGAGTAGAAAACCCATGGAGACTTCTCTAACAAGCAATTAGAGGAAGTAATATCACTACAAGGAAAAGACCCTCTAGTGGATGTTTTTGAGGAATCCCTTATAAAAATACCCCATACATCTGTTTCTAGCGGAGGTTACTAGAGGAGGTTGGCGAGCGGAGGGTTTTTAGATGTTTTCCTCTCAGTGCGTTTATCATCCTAAACCGCACCGGTGTGCTCGATAATAGAAAGCATCTGTGTGCACAAAACATTGGCACACCAGACATTGTGTGCTTCGTACACACCAACCCGGTGCATCGTATTACTGTAGAGCATTGGTGCTTTACAACTATTTCGCACCGGTGCATCATAAAACACCGCGCCAAAATAGAAACCGCCCAGTGCAGTATTAAGAAACCACACCAGTGTGTCATAAAACACCGCGCCAAAACAGAAACCGCCTGGTGCGGTTGTAAGACACAGCATCGGTGCACCTATAAAACCCCACGCACCGGAACAGGGTTAAATAAAAAAAAATTACGACCAAAAACTGCATTTTTCACTTTCCTTAGTGCTTCAGTGATCTCAAGCACCGGTGCAATTTATCCTTGTCTGAGCCACCTTGACATCGGTGCTCCCATTGCACACATTGCATGCACTGCTGCTGTGCATTGCCCACCAATCTCCAACTTGCATTTTGAAAAATGGTGGGCAAATTTTCTTTTGCAAATTCTACAGCCAATATGCCTCGATGACAAAATGTACAGTTGTTTTTCTTGTTTTTTCCATATTTAAGCTTTTTAGCGGATTAGAATTTCAAATAACCTTTAAATTAACCATTTAAAAGAAAAAAAAAATTCCGCGCAATGCGCACGAGCCATTCGGCTCGCACTGGTAAGCGGTGCTGCCTGTAAAATTTACAAGCCACACCAAAATCGGTGCTAACGATATCCACACCATTTCCGAGGCGGTATTGAAAGGCACACCGCGTTATTTTAAAATTAAAAAAAATAACGGTGCGGTCTTTTAGTCGGCTGCACCGTTGACCATGTGGAATAGCGGCAATGCGGTGCGTTGACTGAAATATCTGGCCCGATGTTTGTTAGTGCACCACATTCGGCATTCTGATAGGGTCAAAAGTGCATCCTGGTAAAATACTGCACCGTTGACTATGTAATTAGTCAGGAAGTCGGTGCGATGACACAAGTATACGTGCTGAGGCGTAGATTTTAGTCAGTGCACCGCACTCCTAACACCATACATAGTCAACAGTGCTTTACAAATTTTCAGGTGCAGTACATACAGTGAGTTTACTGTCATATGGGGCACCACCCTTGATGCATGACAAACAAACGACGCATCGAAACCAGTGCATGACTGTTTTTTGTGGCGCACCGACTGGTTTGTTTTTTTTTTCCCAAAAAAAAAATTATATATGTATATTCCTAAATACATGTCTCATTTAATTTAAAAAAAAAATATTTAATATGTCAATCATTCATAGAGAAGAGGGGGAACAACAACAACAACAGGCGGAGTAGTATGACATTGTTCCCCTGTGGGAGGCACGAGAGAGGGAGAGAGATGCGTACCCTCGCCCTATTACAAAAACTACCCAGGGGATCCTAAGGTAGGTAGGCCTCCTCGAGTTCTATGAGGAGGCTACTTCCCTAAGGGCCCATGGTGTGTTTTTGAGACATATTATCCACAGGTGGAATGCCCACCGACAGGCTTTCTAGGTTGGTCCTAACCAATGGTACACACCCACTGAGGAGGATATATATTTCATTACAGGGCTATTGAGGATATTGGTGGATTTTCCCTCGTTCCCAGAGTTTCCAGCTAGTTGTGTAGTAGGGAGTTAGTTACTGTACTCCCAGAGATACATTGGAGCATCAATACTGTCTTTTGCAGATTTTCAGGTCACTGGGGGTCAGTTACGTATTGGTGCATTTGGTAGTGAGGAGGTGTTGTGCCTCTCACTTCTCATTTCAACCATTTCACACAACACTAGTGACGAGAAACGAATTAGTTGCTCACTTCTATATTATGTTGATTCTTTAGTACAAGAGCCACGACTTGTCAGGTGGTCTGCCATTTTTTTGTAGCGGTTCTATACAACCTTAGATAGATGTCATGCTCATGCATAAGGGAGGGTCAACTTCCCTTTTTCTTCAGAGCTTTTTTGTTTATTTTTTGAGAGGTTTCCAGAGATGAAGCCTACTTTTGTTCGACAACCTCGTAGGCCAATGGTCGAGGCACATATGCACATGTGGGGGCAGATGATGCCTAAGAGGGGCGAGACTATGTTTCCAGTGAGGATATCGCATGACGCACTGGAGTTGATAGCCAGTGATGACGAGCTACATCCCTTCATTATGGTCCCCTGTCCTTATGTTAGATTGGATTGGTGAGGGTGTGTCAACATCCTCTTCATAGATGACGAGCCGCCAGATGATAGAGGTAATATTACTATTTTATTTAAATTTATTCTAACATGTTCTTTAAGTTTTTTTTATTAAATTGTGTAATGAAATTGTCTAATTATTGTTGTGGACTTATATATATTTTGCATACATTGTCTCTTTTGATGGCAATGACATTTTTTCACCACCACATGATCCAGGTGCGGATCCTAATGACAATGAGGGCATGCTAGATGTCGAGGATCATCAGGAGGCCAACCGTGCAGAGAGAGTTTCTCCTGCTGGTGCGCCAGTACCGCCTTTTGCTAGGCGCGGTCGACTTGATACTAGATATAGGATGGATTTGGGCGACCAACTCACTGCATTGATGGTTGAGGCCGGCATCAGGCCCACTCATTACAGAGACATACAGGCTGATGGTAGGCTATTAGAGATGTGGAGAGGCATGTCACGTGACATGTGCATCCTGATGCGACATGTCGTAGGAGCTACGACCTCAGTTACACGGCTGAGGAGCACTATTGCACGTTATAGGCATGGTCGAGATGTAGCACGTGATCGACAGTCTGCGAGCAGTGACTTTATCATCTCATGATCGTTCACCCTGCGCCGTGCCAGATGAGCAGCCCCCACTAGCATCTAGCAGCAGTCATCATAGAGAAGAGGTTGGACCATCAGCCACGTCCAGACAGTAGCCTGTAGCATCCATCAGTACTCATGATCATGAGCAGGCTGGACCATCGACTGTCGAGGCTGCACCATTGACTGAGCGTTGTACCACTGGTTGATCCATGACATTTATATTACAGTTGTATATTTTTAACATTATTCATTTATATATATATATATATATATATATATATATATATATGGTCCATGTATTTTATGCTCATGTTGCAGTTGTACTTCATTTAAATGTTGGTGATCATCATGATGTGTATATTGTTAGGTCATGTTAGATATGCTCATTTAATGTTCAACTTGTAGATAGATATGTATGTGATAGCATGAGTTATTTGACATGAGATGTGTATTTGATGTTTGTGTTGTGATGATGTTATACAATGCTAATTGTGTTTTGTTAGATGATCATGATCACGATGATGTTAGCGAATTTGAATGTGTTTTTTAGTCGAATATGATGTTTCTACGATGGTTATCATGATCTTGATGTTTATGAATTAATTTCATATTAAATGACCATGATATTTATTAAATATTATGTCGTTATTGTAGTTGAAATTTAAATTTTAATTGCATGTAAAATTGTATTTGTAATTGTAATTGTAATTTTAACTGTAATTATATGTAAAATATTTAATGTAAATTTTTAATTAATTGTAATTGTAATATTTAATTTATTGTGAAATGATTGTAATTGTAATTTTAATTGTAATTGTATATATGACAAATTGTAAAATTGTAATTGTAACTCTAATTGTATGTAAAATTCTAAAATTGTATTTGTATTTGTAATTGTAATTGTATGTAAAATATTTGTAAAATTGTAATTGGAATTGTAAATGTAATTCTAATTCTAATTCTAATTGTATGTAAAATATTTGTAAAATTTTAATTGTATTACTCTGAAATGATTGTAATTGTAAAATTTTAATTGTAATTGTAATTGTATGTAAAATTAAAATTGTAATTGTATGTGAAATTGTAAAATTGTAATTGTAATTGTAATTATAATTGTAATTGTAATTTTATGTAAAATATTTGTAAAATTTTAATTGTATTATTGTGAAATTATTTTATTAAAACTTTTAAATGTGTAAATTTGTAAATAATTGTAAAATAATAAATCTAGAATAATATGAATTTTTTTAACATAATAAAGTTTAGAAAATAATGCAAATAAATTCATGTACTTTAGAATTATCATTATTTTATTATGATCTCACATACAAAAAAAAAAACTTTATACAATACGCCATTTCTAGCAGAGATTCTTGGTTTTTTGTACGATGCGCTTATCATCATAACATGCACTGGTGCGTATTAGTACTAAGACGCACCGCTGCTTCACAACTCTTCCGCATTGGTGCGTCATAAAACACCGTGCCAAAAAATAAAACTCGATCTTACGAAACCGCACCGGTGCACCTATAAAACCCCGCACACCGGAACAAGGTTATTCTGTCAAGTGCAGTATTGGAGCAGCGGAGGGTTCGAATCACAGGCAAGAATTTTTCTAAGGAGATAAGGGTTTGAAAAGACAAAAATTCAAAGAAAGATGCTTACAGGGATGCAAACGGCTATAGAGCTTGATAGAGTACAAAAGGAGAAAAGATTTATGAAAAATATGAGAAGGGTGATCGAGAAAGCTTGGTTGAGACTGACAGAGAGCATTCGGTTGAGGTCGACGATAGGGTTAAGAGGTCCCATGATGGAGAAAGGGAGAGCATAGTTGATGGCAGAGAAATACATGTTGATGCTCTGGTGACTAGCAAGGTGAAACGGTCCTTCCAAAGCAAGGAGTCCTATTTGCTAAGGGATGTCAGAGAGAGATCAATTGAGTCTCTTGAACGGGCTAAGAGATCACATGAAGGTAACGATTCTCATTCTTCCAAGGATGCAAGGGAAATATTGGACAATAGAGAAATATCAATTGAGGCAGTTGATAAAGCCAAGAGGCACCATGAAGGGAAGGATTCTCATTCTCTTAAGGACAACAGAGAAAGATCAATTGAAATTGTTGATCGGGCTTGTAGGTCCCATGAAGGGAAAGATTCTCCAGAATGCATTTAAAAAAACTGGGAGTATTGTCCGAGCTTTTGTTGGCTTACATAAAATTTTACCGACAAAGCTGACTTCACATAAAATCACATCTTCAGCTTTCAATTGAACCTGAATGGCATCTCTAACTTGTCTGAGTTGTGGTCCTGTGCATAACGAGGAATATCACATGGAAGGTACCCAAAAATCCAAATTTTTGAAAGTATAGGTGAATTAGCACTTATCAAAGAACGAAATGCCGAAAAAAATGTGAACGGGATATAATTAAGGATTCCCTAGTTCCACTTGTTATTGAAAATGATGCTCTCTCTGGATGAAATCGGTAAAAATTCTGCTTATATTATAAATGGAAATCTAGTGACCATTTATGTGGGAAGAAAAGCATAGATACCTGCAGCTACCATATTTCCACCTACAAATCAGTTTCCCATTGGAAAAGCTATTATAATAGCCCATTTTGCAATGTCTTTCCTCTGCTCAACCCTATACTCATTTTCTATGGGAAACCATTTCCTCCACATGTAATAACTGCATCGTATAGTCGAAAATCGGTCTTCTTCTGCTAACAAATGCAGAATGAAGGAATTGTTTTCATTTCTCCCAGAGCATTCAACACTAGTTTCTCGTAAAACAAAGATTGTATATTTTTTTTTAAGATCAAGATAGAAAGCACAAAGGAGAAAAGAGGAAATTGGATGCCAAGATGGAGGAGGAACTTACAAATGAGCAAGAAAATCATGGGTCAGCAAGCAGATGATGGGGCACCTTTTCTTGTTGCAGGTTATGAAAAGGTTCAATTTTTTTATTTTATTTTTATTTTTATTTTATTTTTTTTCTGAAAGAAGAAGAGGTGTACTTTTGAAAAGAAATAGCCCAAATATTTTCACAACAAAATGTACATTTCCAACATGTATAATTTCGGTGTACACACGTAAAAGTAATTTCGATGCCTCAATCGCAAATTGGTGATAATGTACAGATAACTGCACCAATGAATTCTAGTTACTACACATCTGTGCGTTTTAGTTACTACGCACTAGTGTCGTGTTACCAATGGACGCACCGGTGTGTTTTAATTACTACGCACTGGTGCCATGTTACCAATGGACGCACCGGTGCAGTGCTATTAAGCGATGCACTGACGACGAATAAACACAAATAAAAAATGTGCACCTCTATTTTCTTTAAGTGAAACAAAAAGCAACAAATTGAAGAATGGGTAGAAAATATTTTCAAAAATCTAATTTCACAAAAAAATTCTTTAAATACTAAATACTTTTCATTATTTCACTATTTTTGCTAAAATTTTCAGCCAGAGATTTGCAGGAGACATACCTAGATCAAGAGAGCACGAGAGCACTGTGGAGCAGCGAAGTACGTTTGAACAGAAGTATTCAGACAATCAGAATCCAAATCTCTGGTGATTCAAACCTCGTAGCATAGAATTTCAAATGATCTCGTGATTAAATTTGATTACTTTTTTTACTTTTTTTCTGCAGTTTTTTTTTATTTTTTCTACAGTTTTATCCATTTTTACCCTAAACCCTTTTTTTTTTGTTTTTACCATTTCTTGTCCCTGTTTCTGTGATTTCAGAATTAGGGCTTTTCATTTTAGATTGACATCCAACCCACAGGACGACTTGCATAATCGGATCCCAATCCATGTTTCCCATTGCGTGAATTTTTGAAAAAAATGGATTATTTTTATCATTGCGTCCTGCGTAACCGAGTGCACTGATGCGTTGTATTATACAGCGCTCCACCCAAGTATTGTGTAATAAAGAATTTAAAAACATTTTTTAAAAATCAGTGTGCCATATCTAAAATAGCGCACCAGTGTGCTATGTTACGAGGATAGCACCGTACGGTCCATTACACTTTTGTGCAATGTGTTTATAATACCCCCACTCATCGTACTGTCTATTATATTATTTTCACAGTACATTTATAATACCCCCACACACCGAGTTCGATGCATACAACATGAAAGACGCATTGATTTCTTGAGATTTATTTTTTACCTGAAAATTTGACAACTTATTTATAAATATATTAAGGAATTATATGGTACAGGTTTCAGATTGATAAAGAAATGTCTAAAAAGAGATCAAATAAGTAAAATATTGATAACACATCAGGAAGAGAAAAAAAGGCAAGTTCTTTGTAGATTCTTTACAAAATTTATAATTTTTTAACTATATGAAATTTTAAATAATATGTATTGTTTACTGTTTATCATGTACAACCACAAAATGACGAAGTTCAATAAGATTATTTCTGATCTAGGACCAGAAGAGCTTAAAACCTTGATGGAAAAATTGCAAAAGGATGAATCAAGTGAATGAAAAAATACTATCGATCCAATATGAGTTTCTTTTTTTAATTTTCATTAATCATATACTCAAAATTATTATATAACATGTATCAAACAATCTATTAATTCACATCTGTTTAAAGCTCTACAGGGACCAACAACTCAGAAAAGGAATGTTGTTCTAAGAAAAGGAACAAAATAGAACATGCAAATGAAAATGAATTTCTCCTTAGATCATCTAGAGTGGTGTTGGAGGTTAACAAAAGGGGGAAAAAATTTTACAAAATTTTTAGGATCTAGTGGAACGAATGTATAGACGTTCTTTCCACTTACAATACAAAAAAAAATCCAATGATTCCACGAACCAAATTTTATCTAAACTACAGGAAGAGTTTCCAGAGAATTGGTCAATGAGACATGTCAGACTTTTAATACCAAAAACGTACAACAACAAAAAAGAAGGAATGAAAAAGTAATTTTCATTTAAATGTTTGTCTAGAATTATTTATAAATATCAATTTTGTTATATTTACTTTTCATATATCAATATAAAAATTAAATAGTTTATTTTCATGTTACATTTTCAGGAAGATTATGAAAATCTCAAAAGATGAACGAGATGATATCAGAAATATGCCAGTAGGAATGTCCAAAAAGGTGTACAAGTAGATGGTCAAAGAAATGGACAAAATTGCATTGCAAGAGGAGCCATATCAACAATAACGTGCTTCAAATGTAATATGTAATCATTGAATTTTTTGATCATTAGGTACAATAAATAAACATTTTAGCATTAAATATTAATTTTCAAGAATTTTCTTGCAGAAAATAAAATAAAATGGAATCCATTCAACACATAAAATAGGATAGGGTCAACAGTGCATCCTGGTAAAATAATGCACCATTGACTACGTAATTAGTCAGGAAGTCGGTGCGCTGACACAGCTATACACGTTGGGGCGTAGATTTTAGTCAGCGCACCGCACTCCTAACACCATACATAGTCAATGGTGCTTTGCAAATTTTCAGGTGCACTGCATACAGTGAGTTTACTGTCATATGGGGCACCACCCCTGATGCATGACAAACAAACGACGCACCGAAACCAGTGCATGACTGTTTTTTGTGGCGCACCAACTGGTTTGTTTTTTTTTTCCCAAAAAAAAAATTATATATGTATATTCCTAAATACATGTCTCATTTAATTAAAAAAAAAAATTTAATATTTCAATCATTCATAGAGAAGAGGGGGAACAACAGCAACAACAGGCGGAGCAGTTTGACATTGTTCGCTTGTGGGAGGCACGAGAGAGGGAGAGAGATGCGTACCCTCGCCCTATTACAACAACTACCTAGGGGATCCTAAGGTAGGTAGGCCTCCTCGATTTCTATGAGGAGGCTACTTCCCTAAAGGCCCATGGCGTGTTTTTGAGACATATTATCCGCAGGTGGAATGCCCATCGAAAGGCTTTCTAGGTTGGTCCTAACTAGTGGTACACACCCACTGAGGAGGATATATATTTCATTACAGGGCTATTGAGGAGAGGGGTGTATTTTCCCTCATTCCCAGAGGTTCCAGCTAGTTGTGTAACAGGGAGTCAGTTACTATACTCCCAGAGATAGATTGGAGCATCAATACTGTCTCCTGCAGATTTTCAGGTCGCTGGAGGTCAGTTACGTATTGGTACATTTGGTAGTGAGGAGGTGCAGTGCCTCTCACTTCTCATTTTGACCATTTCACACAACACCAGTGACGAGAAATGCATTAGTTGCTCACTTCTATATTATGTTCATTCTTTAGTACAAGAGCCACAACTTTTCAGGTGGTTTGCCATTTTTTTGTAGCAGTTCTATAAAACTTTAGATAGATGTCATGCTCATGCACAAGGGAGGGTCAACTTCCTTTTTTCTTCAGAGATTTTATTTTTATTTTTTGAGAGGTTTCCAGAGACAAAGCCTAGTTTTGTTCGACAGCTTCGTAGGCCGATGGTCGAGGCACATATGCACATGTGGGGGCAGATGATGCCCAAGAGGGGCGAGACTATGTTTCCAGAGAGGATATCGCATGACGCACTGGAGTTGCTAGGCAGTGATGACGAGTTACATACCTTAATTATGGTCCCCTGTCCTTATGTTAGATTGGATTGGTGAGGGTGTGCCAACATCCTCTTCATATATGATGAGCCGCCAGATGATAGAGGTAATATTACTATTTTATTTAAATTTATTCTAACATGTTCTTTAACTTGTTTTTATTAAATTGTGTAATGAAATTGTCTAATTATTGTTGTGGACTTGTATATATTTTGCATACATTGGTTCTTTTGATGGCGATGACATGCTGACACCACCACATGATCCAGGTGTGGATCCTAATGACGATGAGGGCATGCCAGATGCCGAGGATCATCAGGAGGCCAACCGTATAGAGAGACTTGCTCCTGCTGGTGCACTGGTACCGCCTTTTGCTAGGCGCGGTCGACTTGATACTAGATATAGGATGGAGTTGGGCGACCAACTCACTGCATTGATGGTTGAGGCCGACATCAGGCCCACTCATTACAGAGACATACAGGCCGATGGTAGGCTATTAGAGATGTGGAGAGGCATGTCGTGTGACATGTACATCCTGATGCGGCATGTCGTAGGAGCTACGACCTCAGTTACATGGCTGAGGAGGAATGTTGCACGTTATAGGCATGGTCGAGATGCAGCACGTGATCGATAGTCCGCGAGAAACGACTTTATCATCTCATGATCGTTCACCTCACACCATGCCAGATGAGCAGCCCCCACTAGCATCTAGCCGTTGTCATCATAGAGATGAGGTTGGACCATCAGCCACGTCTAGTCAGTAGCCTTTAGCATCCATCATTACTTATGATCATGAGCAGGCTGGACCATCGACTGTCGAGGCTGCACCATTGACTAATCGTTGTACCACCGACTGATCCATGACATTTATATTACATTTGTATATTTTTAACATTATTCATATATATATATATATATATATATATATATATATATGGTCCATGTATTTTTTGTTCATGTTGCAGTTGTACTTCATTTAAATGTTGGTGATCATCATGATGTGTATATTGTTAGGTCATGTTAGATATGCTCATTTACTGTTCATCTTGCAGATAGATATGTATGTGATAGCATGAGTTACTTGACATGAGATGTGTATTTGATGTTTGTGTTGTGATGATGTTATACAATGCTAATTGTGTTTTGTTAGATGATCATGATCACGATGATGTTAGCGAATTTGAATGTGTTTTTTAGTCGAATATGATGTTTCTACAATGGTTATCATGATCGTGATGTTTATTAATTAATTTAATATTAAATGACCATGGTATTTATTAAATATTATGTCGTGATTGTAGTTGAAATTTAAATTTTAATTGTATGTAAAATTGTATTTGTATTTGTAATTGTAATTTTAACTGTAATTGTATGTAAAATATTTAATGTAAATTTTTAATTAATTGTAATTGTAATATTTAATTTATTGTGAAATGATTGTAATTGTAATTTTAATTGCAATTGTATATATGACAAATTGTAAAATTGTAATTGTAATTCTAATTGTATGTAAAATTCTAAAATTGTAATTCCATTTGTAATTGTAATTTGTAATTGTAATTGTATGTAAAATATTTGTAAAATTGTAATTGGAATTGTAAATGTAATTCTAATTCTAATTCTAATTGTATGTAAAATATTTGTAAAATTTTAATTGTATTACTCTGAAATGATTGTAATTGTAATTGTATGTAAAATTAAAATTGTAATTGTAATTCTAATCATAATTGTATGTGAAATTGTAAAATTGTAATTGTAATTGTAATTTTATGTAAAATATTTGTAAAATTTTAATTGTATTAATGTGAAATTATTTTATTAAAATTTTTAAATGTATAAATTTGTAAATAATTGTAAAATAATAAATCTAGAATAATATGAATTTTTGTAACATAATAAAGTTTCGAAAATAATGCAAATAAATTCATGTACTTTAGAATTATCATTATTTTATTATGATTTCACATACAAAAAAAAGGAACTTTATACAATACGCCATTTCTAGCAGAGATTCTTGGTTTTTCGTTCGGTGCGCTTATCCTCACAACACACACTGGTGTGTCTTAGTACTAAGGCGCACCACTGCTTCACAACTCTTCCGCATTGGCGCGTCATAAAACACCGCGCCAAAACATAAAACTCGATCTTATGAAACTGCACCGGTGCGCCTATAAAACCCCGCGCACCGGAACAAGGTTATTCTGTCAAGTGCAGTATTGGAGCAGCGGAGGGTTCGAATCGCAGGCAAGAATTTTTCTAAGGAGATAAGGGTTTGAAAAGACAAAAATTCAAACAAAGATGCTTACAGGGATGCAAACGACTATAGAGCTTGATAGAGTACAAAAGGAGAAAATATTTATGAAAAATATGAGAAGGGTGATCGAGAAATCTTGGTTGAGAATGACAAAGAGCATTCGGTTGAGGTCGAAGATAGGGTTAAGAGGTCCCATGATGGAGAAAGGGAGAGCAGAGTTGATGGCAAAGAAATACATGTCGACGCTCTAGTGACTAGTAAGGTGAAGCGGTCCTTCAAAAGCAAGGAGTCTTATTCGCTAAGGGATGTCAGAGAGAGATCAATTGAGTCTCTTGAACGGGCTAAGAGATCACATGAAGGTAACGATTCTAATTCTTACAAGGATGCAAGGGAAAGATGGGACAATAGAGAAATATCAATTGAGGCAGTCGATAAAGCCAAGAGGCACCATGAAGGGAAGGATTCTCATTCTCTTAAGGACAAAAGAGAAAGATCAATTGACATTTTTGATCAGGCTTGTAGGTCCCATGATGGGAAATATTCTCTAGAATGCATTTAAAAGCAACTGGGATTATTGTCCGAGCTTCGGTTGGCTTACATTAAATTTTACCGACAAAGCTGACGTTGCATAAAATCACATCTTTGGCTTTCAATTGAACCTGAATGGCATCTCTAACTTGTTTGAGTTGTGGTCCTGTGCATAACGAGGAATATCACATGGAAGGTACCCAAAAATCCAAATTTTTGAAAGTATAGGTGAATTAGCACTTATCAAAGAACGAAATGTCAAACAAATGCGAATGAGATATAATTAAGGATTCCCTGGTTCCACTTGTTATTGAAAATGATGCTCTCTCTAGATGAAATCAGTAAAAAGTCTTCTTATATTATAAATGGAAATCCAGTGACCATTTCTGTGGGAAGAAAAGCATAGATACCTGCAGCTACCATATTTCCACCTACAAATCAGTTTCCCATTGGAAAAGCTATTGTAATAGCCCATTTTGCAATGTATTTCCTCTGCTCAACCCTATTCTCATTTTCTATGGGAAACAGTTGCCTACACATGTAATAACTGCATCATATAGTCAAAAATCAGTCTTCTTCTGCTAACAAATGCAGAATGAAGGACTCGTTGTCATTTCTCCCAGAACATTCAACGCTAGTTTCTCGTAAAACAAATATTGTATAAATTTTGTTAAGATCAAGATAGAAATCACAAAGGAGAAAAGAGGAAATTGGATGCCAAGATGGAGGAGGAACTTACAAATGAGCAAGCAGATCATGGGACACCTTTTCTTGTTGCAGGTTATGGAAAGGTTCAATTTTATTTTATTTTATTTTATTTTTATTTATTTATTTATTTTTTCTGAAAGAAGAAGAGGTGTAGTTTTGAAAAGAAATAGCCCAAATATTTTCACAACAAAATGTACATTTCCAAAATGTCTAATTTTGGTATACACACGTAAAAGTAATTTCGATGCCTCAATCACAAATCGGTGCTAATGTACAGATAACTGCACCAATGCGTTCTAGTTACTACACATCTGTGCATTTTAGTTACTACGCACTAGTGTCGTGTTACCAATGGACGCAACGGTATCATGTTACCAATGGACGCACCGGTGCGGTGGTATTAAGTGACGCACCGATGATGAATAAATGCAAATAAAAAATGTGCACCTCTATTTTCTTTAAGTGAAACAAAAAGCAACAAATTGAAAGCTGGGTAGAAAAATATTTTCAAAAATCTAATTTCATAAAACAATTCTTTAAATACTAAACACTTTTCATTATTTCGCTATTTTTGCTAAAATTTTCAGCCAGAGATTTGCAGGAGACATACCTGGATCAAGAGAGCATAAGAGCACTATGGAGCAAAGAAGTACGTTCGAACAGAAGTATTCAGACAATCAGAATCCAAATCTTTGGTGATTCAAACCTCATAGCATAGAATTTCAAACGATCTCGTGATTAAATTTGATTATTTTTTTTACTTTTTCTGCAGTTTTTTTTATTTTTTCTACAATTTTATCCATTTTTACCCTAAACCCTTCATTTTTTTGTTTCTATCATTTCTTCTCCCTGTGTCTGTGATTTCAGAATTAGGGCTTTTCATTTTAGATTGACATCCAACCGACGGGACGACTTGCATAGTCGAATCCCAATCCATGTTTCCCATTGCGTGAATTTTTGAAGAAAATGGATTATTTTTATCAGTGCATCTTGTGTAACCGAGTGCACCAGTGCGTTGTATTATACAACGCTCCACCCAAGTACTATGTAATAAAAAATTTAAAAACATTTTTTTAAAATCAGTATGCCATATCTAAAATAGTGCAACAGTGCGCTATGTGACGAGGATAGCACCGTATGGTCCATTACACTTTTGTGCAGTGTGTTTATAATACCCCCACTCACCGTACTGTCTATTATATTATTTTCATAGTACATTTATAATACCCCCACACACCGACTTCGATGCATACAACATGAAAGACGCAATGATTTCTTGAGATTTTTTTTTTTTACCTGAAAATTTGATAATTTATTTATAAATATATTAAGGAATTATATGGTACAGGTTTCATATTGATAAAGAAATGACTGAAAATAGATCAAATAAGGAAAAGACTGATAACACATCAAGAAGAGAAAAAAAGGAAAGTTCTTTGTAGATTCGTTACAAAAGTTATTATTTTTTAACTATATGAAATTTTAAATAATATGTATTGTTTGCTATTTATCATGTAGAGCCACAAAATGATGAAGCTCAATAAGATTATTTCTGATCTAGGACCAGAAGAGCTTAAAACCTTGATGGAAAAATTGCAAAAGGATGAATCGCGTGAATGAAAAAAATACTATCGATCCAATATGAGTTTCTTTTTTTAATTTTCATTAATAATATACTCAAAATTATTATTTAACATGTATCAAACAATCTATTAATTCACATCTGTTTAAAGCTCTACAGGGACCAACAACTCAGAAAATGAATGTTGTTCTAAGAAAAGGAAAAAAATAGAACATGCAAATGAAAATGAATTTCTCCTTAGCTCATCTAGAGTGGTGTTGGAGGTTAACGAAAGGGGGAAAAACTTTTACAGAATTTTTAGGATCTAGTGGAACGAATGTATAGACGTTCTTTCCACTTACAATACAAAAACCAATCCAATGATTCCAAGAACCAAATTTTATCTAAACTACAGGAAGAGTTTCCAAAGAATTGGTCAATGAGACATGTCAGACTTTTAATAGCAAAAACATACAACAACAAAAAAGAAGGAATGAAAAAGTAATTTTCATTTAAATGTTTGTCTAGAATTATTTATAAATATCACTTTTGTTATATTTAATTTTCATATATCAATATAAAAATTAAATATTTTATTGTCATGTTACATTTTCAGGAAGATTATGAAAATCTCAAAAGATGAACGAGATGATATCAGAAATATGCTAGTAGGAATGTCCAAAAAGGTGTACAAGTAGATGGTAAAAGAAATGGATAAAATTGCATTGCAAGAGGAGCCATATCAACAATAATGTGCTTCAAATTTAATATGTAATCATTTAATTTTTTAATCATTAGGTATAATAAATAAACAATTTAGCATTAAATATTAATTTTCAAGAATTTTCTTGCAGAAAAGAAAAGAAAATGGAACCCATTCAACACATAAAATAGGACGACAAGGAAGAAAAGGGTTGATATCTAAGTTTGTGAGTAACAACTTAACTAGATTTCATTTTTGTATTTTTTAAGTTGTTTTACAAAAATCATCATTGGATGTCTTCAAACAGGTGCTAACATACAAAGAAGAACCATCAAATGAATTGATTGAAATTGGGTTAAATATGGGTTGTGAGTATATGTTGGCATATCATAAATTAATTGTGGAATTTGTAAGCATCTATCGATCTTGTTTTACTTAGCTCTGTCCATAATTCATAGAACAAAAAAATCTTTTATATTAAATATATGATTTGTTATGGCGTATAAAACTTGTAGGAAACAAAGTATGGAGCTATGCCAATAGATGAAATTTTGAAAGATGGCATGGTACATGGTTTTGAAATAATGTGTATAGTTTATGAGTCAATTGTTGCTATGGTACGTCATTTTTATTTTCGATTTACATTGATGTATATTATTTAATGTTGAAATGTTAATTATTCTCACGAATGTATATACACTCATTTCAATTTATTTTTATGTTTGCAGATGGACGGTGAAGAAGAATAAAACAATCAACACTCTGAACAAAACATTCCTGAAAATAACCCAAGTCATGGAAGTAGCTCTAGCAGTGACAACAGTTCAAGCGAAGAATGATGATCACAATGTTTGGATATCAAAGCAAGGCGTTTTATTTTTTGAAATATTTGTCTGTGAAATCAGACATTTTGTTTAATGTAATGGACATAGTGTCCGAATTGAAAAACAAAGGGATACTAATAACTGTCCCATTTTGTATGACAAAGACTGTCTTATTCATTTCTATATGTGTGTGTGTGTGTGTGTTTTAATTTATTTTATTGTGTTCTCCATTGTCATTCTCAAATGCACTAATAAAAATTCAATTCATATGAATATTTTTATAAGATGTGTCTACTTTTGATGAATAATGAATTTAGAAAAATCAAAATAATTTCACTGTCACACGTCGATGTTTCTAAAAAATACAAAATTAACATCAGTGTGTTTGTATGCTGCAGCGCACCAGCGCATTTATATGACCTATGGGCACCACAAAAATACCAAAACCATTTAAAAATCTCGATGTGTTTGTGCGATACAATGTACCGGTTCTTTTATGTGAGACTATGCACCGATGAATTTGTACGACGTATGGGCACTGTACAAATACCAATACCAATTATAAATATCGATGCGTTTTTCTGATACTCCACACCAGTGCGTTTCTATAATTCTACACACTGGTGCATTGAGACAACCTATGGGCACTGCACAAATCCCAATACCAATTAGTACAGCCCCGTGCGTTGTATCACCAACACTGCGCCTGGTGCGATTTTATACCCTGACGGCCCGGTGCAGGAACCTTCGACCTCCTTGAGGCCACCGTCTAGATGACACGCACCGGTGCGTTGCAACCTTAATAGCACACTGATGAAAAAAACATCCGTAATAACCTTCGACCGCCCAGTTTTTTAGCTGTGTTCAATTTCCGTTAAAAGCTCTGCTAGAACCTCCGTAACCATAAATAAATGTTGTAAAAAATGTTTTTTTGATAATTTTGGCCAATTTAATAACACTAAAAGCCTCCTTTATAACCTCCACTAGAGGGTCTTTTCCTTGTAGTGTATGCTACTTCAGGTCAGGTAGTAGAGGCTACGATTTATAGGTAGCTTGTGGGTTCACTTATGTATTTGGTAAACACACAACCAAACAAGTGTTATGCAGTTAGCCAACTTACTGAAGCAATGGTTAAACCAACCATACTCTATTGAAAGGCAGTAAAGCATGTGTTGAGATACCTCAGAGGCACTACTCAGTTTGGTCTTTGTTATAGACAGACATAGGGAATGAAGCTGAAAGGCTTCACATATGGATATTGGGTAGGTAGGCCATGAATGAGGAAGTGCACATTAGGAGGAGTTTTTAGTGTTGGGTTACCAAGGGTTTCTTGGTACAACTTGAAGTAGATATATGTCATAGTCAACTCAGTAGAAGCAGAGTACATGACTGCAAGTTAAGTAGCACGTGAGGCTATCTGGATGAGAAATATTATTGTTGGGTTATTTTGTCAGCAGATGGAGCCTAATGTGATTTAATGTGACAATCATAGTTGTATCAAACTCTTTGAGAATCCATTATTTAATGATCGATTCAATAATATCCACATCCGATGTCACCATCTACGAGATTTTGTGTAGAGGCGGATCATTTTGTTGCATTACATTCCTATAGAGGAACATGATGTAGATATTTTGACAAATGATTTGTCAAGAGGAAAATTTGAATTCCGTAGAGGCAGGATCAAGGTATCATATAATCCCTTTCTTACTGAGAGGGAGTGTTAAAAATGTAATAAGAAAATCTAGTTTTGACTTTACCTTGGAAAAACTAGATTAAAATTCAAATTTCAATTTCAGTGAAATACTCACAGGTGGTTAAATGAGGTGATATGGAATTATCACTCAGTTAACTCAGTTAATTCAAGTACAAGACACATGAGTTCGGTTTGGTATGATTCATTGCTAATTTGTAAGAATATATTTCAATTAATTTGAGTTATTTTGAGTTTAACTAGTTCTAACTAATTAAGAACTAATGGAAGGTACAATATGGGGTGTCTTCACTTGTGATGAACTAATTAACTTATCAATCATCCCAGAATAATCGATGCATACAGGAAACTCAAGTTACCCAGTTGAGATTGGAGTTCAAGGGAAGTGTACTATTAGTTGTAAATTATTCCATGTTGTATAGGTGGTGCATGTAGTTAGAGAAGGTTCTAAAGGAATTTCACAATTCCCAATGAGAAATTTCCTTAAATAATAGGGGATAATTCCTTATTAAACATCGAAAGGAAATAGGATCTTGGGAAAGCAGGAATTTGGTGAAGTATTGACCATAGTCATATTGTGAGGCAATGAGATAGATTATACTAGTGCATAGGTTTCTTAGGCTTGCAAACGCATTGTTTTTCTTCTCTATTTTCTGATTAATCAATATAGATAGGAAGGGGTTTTTGATTAGTTTATTTCCCCTAGATAAATCCATGTGAAATGTGTGATTAAATCTTGTGTCATGTTTATGTTGTGATTTTTCGATCGTTAATTATTTTCCACAGTTGAGTAGAGTAGATTCAAGTCTTTTGATTTAGTAAATTTCATACGAAATTTTGAATCTACAAGGAATTCCTACACATACGGCCTCATTCTGGAAACCATAATAATGCTAAATGAAAAATTACAACCGAAGGTTTTACCCATTTCGAATATTGGCACAATAGAGAAAGAAAAATAATCTTTATAATAATAAAAAAATACAAATCCTATAGGGTTAAAAAAAACCACATGGAAGAAGGTTCATAATACGAGTACATAGTTTCAAAGAAATGTTAATATAAGTAATATATATGAGAGTAACCCATACCAACGCTGAAGGCCATAATAAAATATCAACTGAAAGCTTAATTAATCACATACACTATACAAAGACATGCATTACAACCTAATTTTAATTTAGTTCCCAACCAACAAGGGTTTCAAAGGTTGTTTGGCCAATAACATAAAATCCCACTATAACTTATACAAAGGTTTGGACTCCATAGAGTAAGGAAACCGTGTCAAGGACATGTAATAATGCATGGCTACCCAATATGGTGACCTGTGCTAAGTAAAAATAAAGAATTAAAAGAAGAACATGGAACCCTACGAAAAGAGAAGGTAGCACATGCCTTTGTAAATGAATATAGTTGAATGCGAACTTGAAAGTGTAAAATAAGAGGAAAAATTAGCAAATTTATTGGGTGGAGGGTTACAAACTTAAAATATTGCAAGGAAAAAAATACCTGTATACAAGCATGTAATGCATCCATAAATCCTCACATCCTTTGTAGAAAGAAATAAATTGCACAACTGTAAACATTGGAGAATGTTATTCAAAACCAATTGAAAAGAAATATTTTCATACAAATACATGTGTAGGCATGGAAGTGAAATGTTGTAGTTTTGCTATCCTCCCACACCATAACTCACCAGGAAGGGTATCTAAAGTAAACAAAACTCCATATTGTGTGCAAAATTTAGAGATTCAATCTGACGAGAGGTGGAGAGGACGTTGTAGAGATTTTTGGGTCTCGTAATTTTCACATTTTCATCATGTTTATCCTCACCATTTCTCACATTCCATCACCTCATTTAACCATTCATCATACCATTTTCATGGGTTCACATCATTATTTTCCAATTTATTTATTTTTAATATTATAAGAGAATGTGTGATTAACTATTGGGAAATTGACATATTTCACTAATATCTTAAATGTGGATGAGCTTTGTAAATGTGTAGGATTATTTGGAAGAATTATTCAAAATACTCTTGAATATTTCTTCCACTATTTCAATAATTCAAAGGATAATTGTTCAAGACTATTCTAAGGAGAAAATCATGGAGATTCCAAGGAAGAGATTATAGAGATTTCAAGGAGAAGATCATGGAAGATTCCAAGGAGAAGATCATGGAGATTTTGATAATATATCTTATCCAAGATTTGTGAGATATGAGTGAGGATTTAAACGGATCATATTTTGTAATTATAGGGGTATTGTTTGAGAAAAAAATGGATTTGTAATTATGAGTTGCTCATCTTGTTTCCAAAGCACTCATGTATAAATAGGAGTGCTCTTTCTCCAAGTGAGGAGATGTAAGATAGAATGGAATAGAATAGAGTAGAGTAGAAGGAAGGAGATTCTTATTCTCTAAAGTTAATTTTCTGAAGCATACTGTGAAGTTTTAAAACTCTGTTTTCATTCATTTTTAATGAAGAAATGCCTTGAAGATTTGATGCATAGCTGACTATTCGTATGAAGCTTTGAGACCACCTGTTTGTGGAGAGCCCTTGCAAATAGTGAAGGTTTTTCATTTCATGTTTTTAATGTAGTTTTTATGTTTTCATTTTATCATTTGTTGTAGTTGTTTCTAAATTCCATTTTGCTATTTGATGTAGATACTTTCATAAGTCTTCTTTTATCATTTTAAGTAGATTCATCAATCTTTCATTTCGAATTGTCAAATTGCAGAAGATTCATAGTTTTACTTCTAGAGCAGCAGTGATTTATTTTAGAGTAGTTTTACAGGTTCATGAGTGGTTTATTTTAAGAGCATATTGATTTATTTACAAGTTTCATTGCCATAATATTTCATTTATCAATTAGTTGTAATTTAAATTTATTAATTTCATTAGGAACATAAGAATAAAAACATCCTTAGAAGTAATCTCTAAAAATCCAATCATCATGCCAATAAACTAATTGAATAAAAGAGGCTTCTAGCATATATTGTGCACTTGCACTTCATTAGTTTACTAGCCTTGGTCGATAATTTATGTAATCAATTTAGGACACTAAATTGACCAAACATTTTGGCACCGTTACCGGGGAAGTGTAAATAGGAGCCTTTTTCTTTTCATTAAAAAAAAAAACTTTAATCACCTACCACACCCACTATATCACGTAGTGCAGTAAGAGCCAGACATCCACATCGTGAATTCTTAGTTTTGCAGGTAGAAGAAGAGGTCACAAAGGAGGTTGAAGAAATGGATGGAGATGATGACAATGAGGAAGATCCTTTTGGATTTCCCATTCAAGAAACTGATATCAACGTTCAAATGAAGAACATCCATCCATCTGTACTTCCTAACTTCAAAGGTATGAGATCAGAAGACCCGGAAACCTTTCTTTTGAATTTGAAATAATTTGTAGATCTTATGGCTACTCATTGCACATTCAAAAATTGAATTTGTTTCCAGCAACATTGAAGGATAGAGCTCTTATATGGTTCATGACTTTAGGAACAAATTCTATAAGGACATGGGATGATATGAAAAGAGTATTTTTGGAAAAATATAAAGATTATTGCATGCACCATGACCTTAGAAATGAAGTCTTTAAGATGAACCAAAAAGAGGATGAAAGCCTAGAAGATTTAGTGGAGAGATTTAATTATAATATCAAAATATCTAAATTGCATAATTTAGGATTAGACGCATTAAAAACTCTCCTACTAAATGTTATAAACAATGAATGGATTGATCTTATTAATCTGGTGGAAAAAGGAGATGTTTATCGATCGTCATTTCAAGAGATTTGTGAACTGTGCAAGAACATATCAAGAGAAAAAGCAAAGTATATAAGATCCCCTCAAGATCCATTTATGGCAAGAGTAAGTAAGTCGGCACCAAGATTGGTAAGTCAAATTGAACCTAACAATTTGATAAACATTCTTGGTAATTTAAATGAACAAACTGACATGCTAAGAATGCAAAACAAGCAAAAAGTTGCTTCATTTATATTTTTCTCTAAATGTAGAAAGAAACATGCTTTACATGAATGTCCACTTGATAACATTAAAATTTGTGAAATTTGTGCATGATCACATACTACTAAAGATTGCCCATCATTACCAGGGTTTAAGGCAGTTTACCAGAAGGATAATGGAGAAAATCAAGCACAAGATCAAATTTGTTATGTAGCTCCAAGAGGACTATGGCAACCTCATCAACCCAATATGATGCAATATCCTTATGCACAGTTTCAAGGTTATGCACAACAATCTCAAGGTAATTGGAAAACACCCTTGCCTTGGCAACCTTGGACATCCCAATCCCAACTTCAAAACCAACCTTGGAAACCTTGCCCATCTCAATTCCAACCTTAAAACCAATCTTGGCAACAAAGTTGGCAAAGGCCCTACAAAGGAAATCCACTATATCCTCAATCTTTCCCTCTGTATCCTCAATATCATCATCAATATTATCCATACCATTCACCTCCACCACAACATCAATATCATCCTAATTCGACCTCAATTCAACCTTTCCCATTACCATCCACACAAGCACCCCAAAGATCCATTCCCACTTCACTACCTGCACAACCATTTCATATCCCCAATAATAAAATACCTCAATCAACTTACAAATATGGGATATTGCAAAATGATTCACCAGATACCATTGAAGAAAAACAACCAGAAGAAGAAGACTCAGATAAGGTCCAAGAATCATGGATGTTTATCAATAAAGAGAAGTTATTGTAACCAGAGATTGAAAAGTTTCATGCCTGCATATCACCGGATTCTCTAAATGAAGATCACATCTCTGAAGACTTGCATGACATGATAACATGAAGCCAAGGAATACAAGATTACATTGAATCTTGGTTCAGGAGAGTCATCGGATCCCAATTCTCAATTCTTCAGTATCTTCTGACATCATCTCAATCAAGGCAATTGGTCTCTCATACACTGGTACATATCAAAGAATATATTTCAAACCTGCATATGAGTTTATCTCTCACCTTGTTATGCAAATGGATGCATTGGAAATTTTCCTATACTTGAAAGGAAAATTTATTTTTCTGCAATAGAGTAGATAGGATATTATTTTCTGCAGTTTTGAATAAGCATGCTCTCCTTCTGTGTTTATATATGATCTTGAGGATTAGAAAGTAGGTTGTTAATAAACATTTTCAAGAATGAATAAACTAAGAGTTTGCAATATGCTTGATCAAAAACATCTTTCAATATGCAAATAACTTTGTGTCCATTTATGAAATATATATATATATATATATATATATAATTTAAAATTCAGAAGAAGATTAGTTTCTTTAGTTTTTAATTTCATTTTTTCTAAGATTAAAAGAAAAATAAAAATTGAAAACGATAAGATTCAATTTTACTTTAGATTTAAAAAAAAAAAAAACTCATTTAAATAAAAAAAAATTCACAATAAAACAAAACATTAATTAAATAATTAATTAAAAAAAATTGAAATACAAATCATGCAAAACAATGCATAACATAATAATAATAATAATAAAAAATTAAAAACAAAACAGAAACCACGATTAACAACAAATTAACAAAAAGTAAATTTAAATTAAAAAAAAACAAACAATCCAACTAAATATAACGTCCAACAATTAAAAATAAAAATAAACAACAAACAAAATGAAATCATTTTTAAAAAAAATTAAAACAAAACAATAAAAATTTTAATAAATTAAAAACAAAACAAAAAAACAATTAAAAAAATTAAAAATTAAAAACAATAAAAAAATAAAACAGCCAACCATCGCATTAAAAAAAAACCACAAAAACAAAACATAAAACAAATAAAAAAAAATGCATCATATAAAAATGGCCGTGACCGAGACTGCAGATTCTCCAACGCCATTCCGGCAACGACCTCAACCCATAGAAGAATGCTAAAATAAATGAGTAAACACTGATTTTCTTGTTGGGTTGCAGAACAATATTTGCAATTTGTATCCATTTGCACACACGCACAAAACTTACCATACAAAAAAAAATTTAGAACCTATCATCAACGATGTGAATAAACTATTCGTGCATATATATTAAAGGAAAAGTATAAATGCAATATCACATTTGTTACGGCTAGGTACAGGAATATCAATACACAAAGAAATTTTCGTTTTAATACACGGTAACAATTTATGTCATCTTATGGTTCCGGGTGTATAATAAACTCGGCGTTACGGTGATTCTTTATGGCAAGGTATTAAGAATTGTACTGCTAATCGTTTGCTGTTAGGAATTTTGTGTAATATACTATGTGGCCTTGCCACTTGTCCACATTACCGCTTGGGATTATACGTCGAGGGTTTTAAACTTTGGATAATGTGTATTATGCAATCTCCTGTTGATTTCATTTGCGTCATTACTGATTTCTGGCATTGTTTTCTAACACTTGGTTGCTTGTGAGCCTTCCCCGTGGCGTCACCTTAAATGTGATTGTTAATGCTCTGGCGTACTGCCAGCCTAACTTGGCATGTCTATCCTCCGGTGGCTCTTTCCCTATAGTTTTCTCCGTGTTGTTCTGCCCGCCAACTCTATCTTTCCGATTTCTTTGCCTATGGCGCTCTCTGGAGCTCTTATTTTAGTTGGCAGATGGTAAGGAGGACCTGCGCTCCAAATGTATCTTCGGCGCCCATGGTGTTCATGGAGAACTGGTTCATATCAGTAGCACAATCTCTTTTAAATTTGGAGAACAACGATGCGCAGAACCACCTGGTGAGGAGGGAAGCATTTCCTTCCTGGCTTCGTCGTTTACTCTTCAGGTATTGTTTTAGTTTAATAACTAGAGCGACTCTCTCTCTTTCGTTATGCGGGTTTAGTTTCTTTCTGAGTATGTTTATGGGCAGGTACCCGAAAACTCCAGCTGCACTTGCTTCGGTTCGCATCTCTCCCTGCATGATTATTTCAACCCCGCAAGGCATCGGTAAGTTCCTTCTTACGCGCAACCCTCCCCATCGCAATCTTGTTTTACACTTTCGCCTTTGCTCGAACTTTTATCGGTAAGAGAGTTAATAATCAACCCAAACTCGCCCGTTCACAAAAGTTAGTCGGAATTCGTCTTCTTATCTCATAGGTAAGTCGTTGTGTACAATACCTTTCTCGTTTAGCTTCCTAAATCACTTCGGGTTTACATTATGGTGGCTTGATTTCTTTCCGGTTTGGTATCTAACTTCTTCCATGGTTATCTTGCAGGTACGACCGGCCCCTGGTCTCTCAAAACTACAGCTAACAGACATTCAACTCTTAAGACTCGAACTAACAGTCGTAAACTCCATTTTCCAGGTACTACCTCTGTAGGCTGGAGGAAATGACTTCTGGGTCAAAACCCTTGTCAAGTTTTCGACCCCTGTCCGTCCTTGTTAGATTTATGTTTGTATATTTGAACAAAGTTTTTATTTTCCCCGTCTATAAGTTTATGGTGTAAGCGGTTAACTCTTTCCACCGGGGTTTTAAGTTAAGAAGGAACGAGGTTACGAAGCACTAGTTATTTCTTGGCGCCAGGGTTCATATTTAACTGACTGATGCTAAGGCCTTTCGGCGATTTAACTATATTCTTTGTTAGCAAAACTAGCATGTACTCCTTGAATGATAGATGTTGTTTGCATGAAAGATTCGTGTTTTTCTGAGGTTTATTTACACACTATGGTTAAATCTTGCGGTGTATGCATTACTTCCTGTTCTTCCGAGGTTATACTAATTACCAGAGCATGAATTTGTTTTCCGAGTCCTTTACCACAGGGTTACGGAAGTCTAACTCAGTTCTTTAATGTTGCATGTGTAGCTTTCATGCTCCTGTGGTGTTATATTTTAGTTTAGCAATGGTTTACATATTACATTTACGGCACCCTGGTTATTTCTTTCCACAACTTGCAATACAATTTCTTTTACTGTCTCTGTCGAGTATTGTACAACCTATCGAGATGTAGTCATTCACTATTTTTATATGGCTTCTTCCGCTCTCTGTTCCAATTTTTAGGTTGATGTATATTAAGTTAAAGCGGATATAAATAATAAGGAATCCAATATGTACCTGCTTAGGGTTTTCATTCAAAATAGAATCTTTTTGTGTCCCTTTTCTAAAATTCAATCTCGTGTGTAACCTTTAAACAGGAAATCTATAAACTGATTATTACAACGTTTTCTTTTGATAGAGAAATTCTGGAAAGGATTATAGACAGTAAATCCTAGAATTAAACGAGTTTCCTTCTACACTCATTTTAAAACATGAAACATTTCTCTACTGATACTTCTACTATATGACAGTAAAATGACAGTACTGAAATTCATATCTGTAATTCACTAATTTTGAAACAACTCAGAACATCGCAGTTGTACTTATCTGTAATGATAGTTCTGTCCAAGCTGTGGTCCACCCAACCTTCAAGGGAGGCAATCACGTCCTCCGCTTGCCCCCTAGCTCCAGAAACAGAATGGTGCCATGGGTGAAACAGTGGATTATCCTGCTGTGACCTCTGGAAATCAACTCCAGTCACTAACAGTCAAACTTTGGCTTGCACAAGGGTTTCCAAAGATATTTTCAACTGCTCTCATCCCAGCTCAAGAAAATACTTTCCCTCTCTTGTCCATTTTCCAGAACCCCCCTCCTTCCTCTGGATTCCCATTTTATCCCATGAGGAGGGGTAACTGTTTCCAACTGTCCCCCAACCACCATCTATTCTGGGAAACTAATTCCAACAGCTTAACAGTTTTCCTTCCATTCATTGTTTTTCTTTTAAATAACTAAAGAATAAAATAAATAGGATTTTTGTTTTAACATATAGCCATTAAGTCTTTCCTATCAGAAATTAAAAATAACAAGTTGTTTAAACTAGTTATTGCTAACTAATCTTTTAATTGAGGATGTCACATCCTCCCCCCCTGAGGGTAACACCGTCCTCGGTGTTTTCAGCCAGATCCTGCAAACAGTTCAGGATAAACCTCTTGAATAAACTTTTCATCCTCCCAAGTAGCTTCGTCCGGACCGAAGTGCTTCCATTGCACTTTCACCTGGACAACTACTCTTTTGCGGAGTTCTATCTCTCTTCGATCAAGTATACGTAGCAGCTCGACCAAAAACTCTCCGTTCGGTTTTACCTGAACATTCTGCCAATGAATTACATGTTTCTCATCATGCACGTATCGCTTTAGCAACGATACGTGGAACACATTATGCACTCTAATATGACTAGGCAGCGCCAGTCGGTAGGCTACGGGCCCTACTCTTTCTAGATTTTGGAAGGGTCCACAGTAACGAGGGGCTAACTTGGCGCAGGAAGTCCACCTTAAAGTACTTCTTTTAGGCTTAATTCTGACATACACATGATCGCCCACTTCGAATTTGCGATAAGATCTTTTCTTATCTGCAAAGACCTTTTGTCGATCCTGTGCTGCCTTCAGGTTCTGTCTTATTCTTTTTACTTCCGCTTCTAGCTCCGCCAACATCTCAGGCCCCAACATTAATTTTGTCTCCGGACTGCTCCAGTTAATTGGTGTACGACACTGTCATCCATATAACGCTTCGAAGGGACTCATTTTTAGGGACTCTTGATAACCGTTGTTATATGCAAACTCGACTAGGTGCAGGTAGTCTTCCCATTTAGTTGGCTGTCCCATTACATACATGCGCAGGATATCCTCCAACACTTGGTTTACCCGTTCTGTCTGCCCATCCGTTTGAGGGTGATAGACAGTACTGAAATGTATTTGGGTACCTAAACCTGAAAACAGGGTCTTCCAAAATGCGGAGGTAAATTTAACATCTCGGTCTGAAATCACCGCCTTAGGTATACCATGCAATCTGAATATTTCTCTCATAAATATGTCTGCAATCTGCACTGTCTTGTAAGTGGATTGCACAGGTATGAAATGGGAAGATTTACTCAATCTGTCCACCACTACCATTATTGAGTCATTCTGCTTCCTTGTTCGAGGTAAACCCGTAATGAAGTCCAAGGAGATCACTTCCCATTTCCATTCAGGAATGGGTATGGGCTGTAGTAGTCCCGCTGGGTGTCGGTGCTCCACCTTAACTTGATGGCATTCTAAACACTTGCTTAAGTATTCTGCAATGTCTCTGCGCATTCCCGGCCAGTAATATATATTTCTAATTGCTGAAAGCATCTTCTGGTAACCGGGGTGGCCAGCATAGTTGCTTCGATGGTACTCATCTAGGATTAACCCCTTGAGACTTACACGATTAGGAACATAAATTCTTTCTCGGAAAGTTAACATCTGCTCTTCGTTACTTCCGTATTCTGATGGTGTTCCTTGCTCTTTATCTTTTTCCATCTGCTGCCACAGAAACTTGTATTCTGGGTCCTTGCTTGCCTCTTCCTTTAACTGCTCGGTTAGCTGACTTATGGGTTGGCTGAAGTATGTTGCATAGATCCCATGCAATTTCCTGCTCAGGGCATCTGCTACACGGTTTTCCTTTCCTTTCACATGTTGTATATCCATGTTGAATTCACTCAAGAAGGCATTCCACCGTGCTTGTCGAGAGTTTAAATCTGCCTGCTTAAAATAACTGGTCAGACTACTATGGTCTGTTTTAAGTACAAATCTTTTGCCCAGTAAATAATGCCTCCATACCCGGAGAGCATGTACTATCGTTGTAAGTTCTAGATCGTAAGCAGAATATCTTTGCTCGTGTTCTCTTAACTTTCTGGACTCATAGGCTATTACCTTGCCCTCCTGAGTTAAAACTGCTCCAACTCCCTCCTTGCTGGCATCCGTGCACACCTCGTAATCTTTGCTGGGGTCGGCTACCCTCAGCACGGGTGCCGTGGTTAAAAGCTGTTTCAACTTTTCAAAGCTGAGTTGACATTCCTTCGTCCATTTGAAGAGTTTGCCTTTCTTTTGTAGGGACGTAATAGGATAAGCAATCCTAGAAAACCCTTCGATGAACCGTCTGTAATACCCTGCCAGACCCATAAAAGATCTGATATCGGCCACATTTTGGGGTACCTGCCACTCCAAAATGGTTTTAATCTTTTCGGGATCCACCGCTATTCCTTCCGCAGTCACCACATGACCCAAGTACTGGATTTCAGTTTTAAAGAAATCACACTTGCTAAACTTAGCATACAGCTGATGCTTCCTCAGCATTTCTAGTACTATCTTCAGATGCTGCTTATGCTCTTCTTCACTCTTAGAATAAATCAAGATGTCATCTATGAAGATCAGTACAAAGTGATCTAAGTATTGGTCGAAAATACCGTTCATCAACCTCATAAAGGTTGCTGGTGCATTCGTTAATCCAAATGGCAACACTACAAACTCATAATGCCCGTATCTGGTGCGAAATGTTGTTTTGCAAATATCTTCATCCCTGACTCGAATTTGATGATATCCCGACCTGAGGTCTATTTTAGAAAACACCTTAACACCTCTCACCTGATCGAACAAATCATCAATTCTAGGTAGAGGGTATTTATTTTTAACTGTCAGCTTGTTGAGCTGTTGGTAGTCCATACACATGCGCAAAGTTCCATCCTTCTTTCTAACAAAGAGAACTGGTGCTCCCCAAGGTGACACACTTGGGCAGATGTATCCTTTATCTAATAACTCCTACAGCTGCATCTTTAGCTCTGTTAACTCTGGTATGCTCATTCTGTATGGTGCTCTTGACACAGGTGTGGCTCCTGGCAGCAACTCGATAGTGAAATCGATGTCTCTTTTAGGTGGTAACCCTGGAATGTTTTCTGGAAATACATCCAGGAATTCCTGTACCACCGGAATATCTTGTATTTCTGCATCTTTTCCATTAGATCTAGCATACCCTACTTGAATGGCATACAACTGACATCCCTTCTGAATACATTTGCTCATTTGAGATGCTGTTATGGGGCGTAAATGCACAGGCTTTTTAATTCCTTTAATCTCCCTTCGCGTACCATCATGTGCCTTGTAATAAATTGTCTTTTCCTTACAGTCTACTAAGGTCCAGTGTTTTTCTAACCAGTCCCTTCCCAATAACACATCATACGATCCCAGTGGTAGAACATTTAAGTCTACCTGTAGCTGTTGTTCTGCAACTTCTAGGATGCAATCAGCAATTTTCGTGGTTACTTTGCGTTTTGCTCCAGTAGCTAACTGAACTAACCATGAGTTTTTAAATTTCTGTTCTTTTAGTTTGCAAACCTCCACTAGTTTAGGACTTACATAACTTAAACTAGCGCCAGGGTCTATTAAAATCGAAACAGGTTTAGACAGTATAGTACCTTCCAATTCAATCATTGTGGGTTGAAAATCAGCCTGTCGATCCTCCAAGGCTGCGTTTATACGGGGTATGCTTCGTGCCACGTCCCCCACTATTGATGCCTCCTGTAAATTGGCCACAGTTTCACTCTATTTTCGTTGTGGGAAATTTTTGTAGAAGTGTGCTTCCCCACAGCCCCAACACTGTAGAGGGGGTTTAGAATTTGGTCCCTGCTCTGGTTTGCTTGATGCTTCAGTGGGTTTTTCTTCAGCTGGCCACTTGATTCTTCGATGATTCATGTTAAACTGTTTGCTGCCAGTGTTCCGTACTACCCCTTCAAAGTGGCTGCTTTTGCTACTTTTAAAGGTAGATGGATTATTTTGGTTTTTCTTGGACTGCCAGCCCTTTCCGCCATCCCCTTTGGTCTTGTACTGCTGGTAACACATACGTGCTTTCCGGACAACTTCATCCATCATTTGTGGGTTAACAAACTCTATCTTTTCTCTCATGAGAGCAGGCAAACTACTCAGAAACCTCTGTACCTTGGCTTTTTCCTCCCTGAGGTAAGGTACATAACGTAATAGATAAGTAAATTAGGTGACATACTCATCCATGGACATTTGGCCAAGTCGGAGATCATGAAATTCCTTGGCCTTATCATCATAAAATATCTTTGTTAGATATTTATCTTTGAAGTATTGCTGAAATAATTCCCATGTAATGTCCCATTCATCAATGCTATGAACATTTTTCACTTCCTCCCACCACAAAGTGGCTTTCTCTCACAACTGGTATATAGCCAATCTGGCCTTCAGATTGCTGCTATACTCATATACCTGAAAATATTTATTGATGTTAATCAGCCATGCTTCAGCTGCTTCTTCCGCCTCACCATCAAACATGGGTGGCTTAATCTTACGAAACTCTCCCTGCAGCTCGACTTTCTGCCTCTTATAATCCTTCTGACCTGACAGATTTTCAGATTCTGCCTCATTGTTATTATGGTTTTTGCTCCTGTGGGAGAAACTTTTTTTAGTTTTCCCAGCTGTGTCATTTTGGTTTTGCTGATCTTCTGCTTCCATAGATAATTCTTTCCCTGCACTGGGTTGCCGCATCTAATGATTTTTTTTATCAGATATACTCTTCAAAATCTTCTCCTGGTCTTGCAACAGCTTTTCGTTATCTTTTCGAACTCTAGTCATCTCTTCTTGTAATTGTCGTACTGTGTTCAACAGAGAGGTAGTTTGTTGCTGTTGTTCTTCCAATAGTTTGCTCGTTTTCTGATGCTTCTCCACGATTAGTTGAACCCACATTTCTGGGTTCATAACTGTGGGACCTTGACTCTCGTTTGGTTGTGATGGTGATGACATATCTCTTTTCTTTTATTTTTTCTCAGTGCACTAACACACACACAGCTTTGTTAGTAGACCCTTAGGTTGCCAATGTTGTAATCGGCTTTGATACCACTTCTCACACACACGCACAAAACTTACCATACAAAAAAAAAATTATAACCTATCATCAACGATGTGAATAAACTATTCGTGCATATATATTAAAGGAAAAGCATAAATGCAATATCACATTTGTTACAGCTAGGTACAGGAATATCAATACACAAAGAAATTTTCGTTTTAATACACGGTAACAATTTATGTCATCTTATGGTTTCAGGTGTATAATAAACTCGGCGTTACGGTGATTCTTTATGGCAAGGTATTAAGAATTGTACTGCTAATCGTTTGCTGTTAGGAATTTTGTGTAATATACTATGTGGCCTTGCCACTTGTCCACATTACCGCTTGGGATTATACGTCGAGGGTTTTAAACTTTGGATAATGTGTATTATGCAATCTCCTGTTGATTTCATTTGCGTCATTACTGATTTCTGGCATTGTTTTCTAACACTTGGTTGCTTGTGAGCCTTCCCCGTGGCGTCACCTTAAATGTGATTGTTAATGCTCTGGCGTACTGCCAGCCTAACTTGGCATGTCTATCCTCCGGTGGCTCTTTCCCTATAGTTTTCTCCGTGTTGTTCTGCCCGCCAACTCTATCTTTCTGATTTTTTGCCTATGGCGCTCTCTGGAGCTCTTCTTTCAGTTGACAAATGGTAAGGAGGACCTGCGCTCCAAATGTATCTTCGGCGCCCATGGTGTTAATGGAGAACTGGTTCATATCAGTAGCACAATCTCTTTTAAATTTGGAGAACGACGATGCGCAGAACCACCTGGTGAGGAGGGAAGCATTTCCTTCCTGGCTTCGTCGTTTACTCTTCAGGTATTGTTTTAGTTTAAAAACTAATGCGACTCTCTCTCTTTCGTTATGCGGGTTTAGTTTCTTCCTGAGTATGTTTATTGCAGGGTACCTGAAAACCCTGAGCTGCACTTGCTTCAGGTTCGCATCTCTTCCCAGAAGGATTATTTCGACTCCCAGAAGGCGCTGGTAAGTTCCTTCTTATGCGCAGACCCCCCCCATTGCAATCTTGTTTTACATTCTCAGTCTTTTCCTCGAACTTTTACTAGTAAGAGAGTTAATAATCGACCCAAACTCTGCCTGTTCACAGTTAGTCAGAATCGGTCTTGTCATCTCATAGGTAAGCTGTTGTGTACAATACCTTTCTCGTTTAGCTTCCTAAATCCTTCCTTTAGTCTTACATTATGGTAGCTTGATTTCTTTCCGGTTTGGTATCTAACTTCTTCCATGGTTATATTGCAGGTAAGACCGGCCCCTGGTCTCTAAACTGCAGCTAACAGACATTCAAATCGTAAGACTCGAACTAACAGTCGTAAACTCCATTTTCTAGGTACTAGCTCTGTAGGCCGGAGGAAATGATTTCTGGGTCAAAACCCTTTTCAAGTTTTCAACCTCTGTCCATCCTTGTTAGTTTAGGTTTGAATATTTGAACAGAGTTTTTATTTCCCCCGTCTATAAGTATGTGGTGTATGCGGTTAACTCTTTCCACCAAGGTTTTTAAGTTATGATGGAACGAGGTTACGAAGCGCTAGTTCTTTCTGGGCGCCAGGGTTCATGTTTAACTGACTGTTGCTAAGGCCTTTCGGCGGTTTAACTATATTCTTTGTTGGCAAACCTAGCATGTACTCCTTGAATGATAGATGTTGTTTATATGAAAGATTCGTGCTTTTCTGAGGTTTATTTACACGCTATGGTTGAATCTTTCTGTGTATGCGTTACTTCCTGTTCCTCCGAAGTTATACTAATTACCAGAGCATGAATTTGTATTCCGAGCCCTTTACCACAGGGTTACGGAAGTCTAACTCAGTTCTTAGTGTTGCATGCGTAGCTTTCATGCTCCTGTGGTGTTATATTTTTAGTTTAGCAATGGTATACATATTACATTTACCGCACACTGGTTATTTCATTTCGCAACTTGCTTTACAGTTTCTTTTACTGTCTTTGTCGAGTATTGTTCAACTTATCATGATGTGGTCATTCAGTACTTTTATATGGTTTCTTCCACTTTCTGTTCTATTTTCAGTTTGGCATGTATTAGGTTGTATTAGGTTAAAGCGGATATGAATAATAAGGGATCCAATACGTACTTGCTTAGGGTTTCATCCAAAGTAGAATCTTTTTGTGCCCTTTTTCTGAAATTTAATCTCGAGTGTAACCTTTAAACAGGAAATCTATAAAATGAATATTACAGCGTTTTTTTATGCAGTAATTTTGGAAAGGATTAAAGACAACAAATCCTAGAATTAAACGAGTTTCCTTCTACACTCATTTTAAAAGCATGATACATTTCCCTACTGATACTTCTACTATATGACAGTAAAATGACAGTACTGAAATACATATCTGTAATTCACTTATATTGAAACAACTCAGAACATCGCAATTGTACTTATCTGTAAGGATAGGTCTGTCCAAGCTGTGGTCCACCCAACCTTCAAGGGAGGCAATCACATCCTCCACTTGGCCCCTAGCTCCAGAAACGGATTGGTGCCTCGGGTAAAACAGTGGATTATCCTGTTGTCACCTCTGGAAATCAATTCTAGTCACTAACAGTCAAACTTTGGCTTGCACAAGGGTTTCCAAAGATATTTTCAACTGGTCTCATACCAGCTCAAGAAAATACTTTCCCTCTCTTGCCCATTTTCCAGCACCCCCCTCCATCCTCTGGATTCCCATTTTATCCCATGAGGAGGGGTAACTGTTTCCAACTGTCCCCCAACCACCATCTATTATGGGAAACTAATTCCAATAGCTTAGCAGTTTTCCTTCCATTCATTGTTTTTCTTTTAAATGACTCAAAAATAAAATAAATAGGATTTTTGTTTTAACATATAGCCATTAAGTCTTTCCTATCAGAAATTAAAATAACAAATTGTTTAAACTAGTTATTGCTAACTAATCTTTTAATTGAGCTGTCACATCATTGTTGCTGTGGAAAATATGGGAGGCGCTGGCAAAACAACGATGGGAGCTTGAGCTCAAGAATTTAAGAGTGGACCTCGATGTGTGCATTTACCCCATCCAAACTACGCCTAAATTGCTCGATCAACTCCACGCCTAAATTGCTGGATAACGTTGACACAATTGCTGTCATCAATAACTACAAAGTGCGGAGGAGATGACAATTCGATTCTGCAGTTATTGTTCCAAAAAAAATGAAGGAGGCAGTTATTCCCTTGCCTCGGGAATTAGAAACGAATCGCAATTTAATGAATTTCCTGAAAACATGGGATGCCAACCAGTTTGTTCAATCACAGACAATCGAAGTAATTGAAGACCCAATAATCAAACAAGGCAATCGGATCTGATTCCGCTAAGATATTTGATAACGATTTTTGAGGAAGCAGCTGGCAGCTACATCTCGCATTTCTCTGCGTCTTCCACTGCGTCAGGTTCGCCTATTCAATTGCCACCGTTTGCATTCAGTTCCAGATCCAAATCTTCAGTTGAAAATTTAATGATACCGAGGGTTTCTGGTCCATTGCAATTTGTTTTCAAATTTCTCAATTATCGTGCTCTGCCTCTAACAATTCCTCGGTCGTTCGTACTGAGGCAACTTGCCAATAGTAGAAGCTATGGAGGTCGAACGAAATTTGCTAATCATGTTATAAATCTGATCACCGGAGTCACCAAGGGGTATAGGTACAAGATGAGGTTTGTTTATGCCCATTCACAAATACAGCGAGAGCTCGAATTTTGAAGACAGGAGGCCAGTGCTTAACCTTTGATCATTTTGCACTTCGTTCACCACTGAAACAGAACAGAGTTTTGTTGCGTGGCTTGAACCTTTGATCATCTTCTCTTCTGTGGCTTGAAACCCGAGTTCTTCTCCAAATTCTCTATATCAATCTCAAAAGAAAATCACCAAGCAAATACTTCGTCAGTCATGCAAGCCCAACAGCACGTCACGGGTTCGAAAGTTCTGGTGGATGAATCTGACAAAAGTTCAAGAATGTCCGGTTGTAGTGAAATTTACTGCTGACTGGTGTGTGCCTTGAAATATAAGGAGGGTTTCTTTGCAAATCTGGTTATTTCTGATTAGTCGATGTGGACGAAATAAAAAAAGAAGAAGAAGTTAAAGTGATGCCCAAATTCATATTAAGTTGACAGAATAGTAGGAGCCAACGCCGATCAGCTGCAGAAAACAGTGGCCTTTTTTGCACAGTTATCTCATGCGCGACATTTACAAATTTCAATTTGAAATCGCTGTTAACATCTAGAAAAATCGGTTCCTTGGGTCTATCGCTATTGATTGGTGCAACAACATTCGTTGTGGTGGAAGCACACGGAGGTTGCAGGGCCGCAGAGCGTGGGAGCTGCAAATAAAATGTTGCGGATGACGGAGTAGTAGGTCTTTGATTTACCAAAAATTCAAAGGAGAAAAGGTTAACGCAAGCATTTGGCATTTGTGTGTTTGGTATTTTATGATTGGCAGGGTTTGTTTATTTTTATTTTTAATGTTGGGATCATTTAAAAAAAATATATAAATAAATAAATAAAAAATTTGTTTATTTATTTATTATTTAAAAAAAAAAACTCAACTTAAAATGTAAATTACATTTTTTAATTTGTTGTTTTCAAAAAAAATATGAATTTCATTTCTCTTTTAAATTTGGTTATTTAAAAAAAAAAACAAAACACATCAACATAATTAAAATAAAATAAAAATATATTTTTGTTTTGTTGGTTGGTTTAAAAAATAAAAATAAAATCAACCTAAATAATAAATAAATAATATATTTTTTTATTTTTTTTTTATAACAAAAATTAAAAAAATCAAGCAAAATTAAAAAAAATTGTTTTTAGATTTGTTGTTTAAAAAAAAAAAAAATTAAAAAAAAAAAAAAATCAACGTCTATCATAAATAACAAAATAAAATTTTCATTTTAATTTTATTATGGAAAAAAAAATCAACATAATAAAAAATTGCCCCATATTGATTTATGATTACGTTGCATGATGACATGCAATACTTTTAGTTGGGAGGTAATAAAAAAATGTTGGTGGTGCGTTGATTGGATGCATATATTAATATCTAACAAGTGAAATGAGATTGTTGTTGTGTAGGTCAATGAGAAGCTTATGCAAAAAGCTTCAACATTACGATGCGACACCCTTTTCATCCACGATTAGTGTAATTTCGAAAAATAATAAAAAATGGACATTTCATAAATTCTTGAAAATAAGCTATTTTTCTTTTTTTTGAGTCACTTCATACAGGAATAATCGAAAGAGATGACACACAAAGGCGAAAATTTTTATGCAGGAATAGTGCTAAGTTTTTCAGGGTTGAAGACGATCTAATGCAGAAGTAATTTTTAGAAATCACAATGACACATGCATCATTGGACACTTGAAGGAACTAATTTTTCGCTACACATATCATGACATTTCCCATTACACAAAAATCCTTTTGCATCATGATTACTCACATTTTTCCTTCCAAGCACCTTAATCATCCCTATGTTGCAATCCATCTTCCATCTTTCATGACTTCATACATGCCTATTTTTCTGAACAGCATACATCATTTCCTTCTTATTTGTCAGTTCATTTTTCCTTGACAATAAAAGTCCCATACTCTCTTTCCATGATTACATTGCCCTACCATATACATTGCCTGATTTTGAGATCTTTTCATCTATAGTCCTACCAATCATTTTGTATAAACTCGCGTTGACTGATGTGGGATTCCTTAAGGCCCACCTCTCAACAAGTCTCGACCCATCGACATCAGCACCTTATCTGGGATAGAGACTAGAGTCATCATTAGTACCTTGAGGCTTGTATGCCCTAATGACAGGGTCTCTCGCCGACAGTCATGGGAATACATCAATGTCCCTTGATCGTTGGATCTTACAAGTGGCTCGACAACAGATCATTTATTCACGCTTCGCAAGATGTACTAGGGTACCTTGGCACTCATTGACATCAATGGTGAGTTCGCCTCACATTGGTTAACGACATCCATTAATGGTCAGTAATCCAATGACTTCTTTTCATTCTCGACATCAACACATTCATTCGCATGACTAGAATTGTACCATCGGATTTTTGAAGCAGGTGAAGACTATATATTTTTCATGACTCCATTAGCAGTTGCGACAGCATTCCTTCAGTCATATGAGAGTATGACAGTTCCACTTTCAGACATCATCTTCAGATTCATACAACCAAGTAGCAACACTTCAGTTTCCTTCAATTTATCCAGCAGCATGATATTCACATGATCCAACACCGCGATATTTTCTTGATCTAGCAGCACGACATATTCTCTCATGCAAATCAGCATGGCATTTTCCAGATCTAGAATCGCCACTAGCTACATTTTGCATAATTCATAAAACATTTTGGGTAAGTGAAGGTATGTTATTTTCTAATTTTTAATCAGACAATTTTCTTACATGTTGAAAGTAAATGAAGTTGGAAAATTCCCTTGCCATATTACATCATCTTTTACCTTCTCGTAAACATAACATATCTTCAGTTTGGGTGGAGGGGGGGGTATTCATAATAATTTCATTCCATTTATCGCCTCATATACCATCGACCAACATAACTCTTCCAAACTACACTTCGTTGCAATTGATTCAAATACATTGATATTTATTTTGGCATGATTCAAAAATATGAGAAAATGTTTTATTATGCATATTAATGACTTATCGTTTCCAGTAGATGACTTATCATTTGCAGTACATGTGTTAAAAAAGAAAAGAAAGAAAAGAAATGAATGTTGTTAACACAATAACCAACATTTGTTATATTCACGGTTGTTAACACAAGAACCAAACACAGAAAATATTAGTTGTAGTACATGTATTTTACATCCTAGAATGATACATTGTTAGAAACCAAAATCATGCAAAGCCAAAAGTTTTTATCCATGCAAGGTTGCATGAGGACATGCAACAAGTTTAGTTTCGGGGTATGTTGGGTCTCGTAATTGTCACAGTTTCATCATGTTTATCCTCACCATTTCTCACATTCCATCACCTCATTTAACCATTCATCATACCATTTCCATGGGTTCACCTCGTTATTTTCCAATTTATTTATTTTTAATATTATAAGAAAATGTGTGATTAATTATTGGAAAATTGAAATATTTCACTAATATCTTAAATGTGGATAAGCTTTGTAAATGTGTAGGATTATTTGGAAGAATTATTCAAAATACTCTTGAATATTTCCTCCACTATTTCAATAATTCAAAGGATAATTGTTCAAGATTATTCTAAGGAGAAAATCATGGAGATTCCAAGGAAGAGATTATGGAGATTTCAAGGAGAAGATCATGGAAGATTCCAAGGAGCAAATCATGGAGATTTGGATAAAATATCTTATCCAAGATTTGTGAGATATGAGTGGGGATTTAAAGGGATCATGTTTTGTAATTATAGGGGTATTGGTTGCGAGAAAAGTTGATTTGTAATTATGAGTTGCTTATCTTGTTTCCAAAGCACTCATATATAAATAGGAGTGCTCTTTCTCCAAGTGAGGAGAAGTAAGATAGAATGGAATAGAATAGAGTAGAGTAGAAGGAAGGAGATTCTTATTCTCTAAAGTTAATTTTCTGAAGCATATTGTGAAGTTTTAAAACTATGTTTTCATTCCTTTTTAATGAAGAAATGCCTTGAAGATTTGATGCGTAGATAATTGTTCGTATAAAGCTTTGAGACCACCTATTTATGGAGGGCCCCTGCAAATAGTGAAGGTTTTGCCTTTCATGTTTTTAATGTAGTTTTCATTTTATCATTTGTTGTAGTTGTTTCCAAATTCCATTTTGCTATTTGATGTAGATACTTTCATGAGTCTTCTTTTATAATTTTAAGTAGATTCATTAATCTTTCATTTCGAATTGTAAAATTGCAGAAGATTCATAGTTTTACTTCTAGAGCAGCAATGATTTATTTTAGAGTAGTTTTACAAGTTCATGAGTGGTTTATTTTAAGTGCATAGTGATTTCTTTACAAGTTTCATTGCCATAATATTTCATTTATCAATTAGTTGTAATTTAAATTTATTAATTTCACTAGGAACATAAGAATAAAAACATCTTTAGAAGTAATCTCTAAAAATCCAATCATCATGCCAATAAACTAAATGAATAAAAGAGGCTTCTAGCATATATTGTGCACTTTCACTTCATCAGTTTACTAGCACTAGTCGATAATTTATGTGATAAATTTAGGATACTAAATTGACCAAACAGAGATTAATACTGTAAATTTAAGTTGCGTTACAAGAAATTACTTGGCGTTGCCCTAATCCTCATGGAAAGGAAATTTTGTTGCAGAGCATTCTCTGATGGGAAAAATTCCAAATGAGGTGAGGCAGTGTGAGAGGTAAGTGAGGTTAGTTACTTTCATAACTCTTTGTCCCATATCCACCATTGAAATAAAAATATAGAATCTCACCACAAGAAAAAAGGACATTGGTTAGGGTCAAAAAATGTCACCATAAGCGCATTGGTGACGGTTAAAATAAGCTCTATCACGAAAGGTGGCATCGCCAAAAGTAGAGGTGTTGTGGTGAGATTCAAGGTCCGTCACCAATAATTATGTATAATGACAGATAGTGACAGTCACCATTTCATATGAGAAATGGTGACGGACCTTAGTGTCGATCACCAAAAAATTGAATGTCACCAAAGGTGGTGTCGCCAAAAGTATGTGTTATGGTGACATTCAAGGTCCGTCATGAATAATGATTATAATGACGGATAGTGACCGTCACCATTTCATGCGAATGACAACGATTTATTATGATGGACCTTTATTTCCCGTCACTATTAATGCATGTATATGGCAACGTTCATTGACCGTCACCATTTCATATGAACAATAATGATTTATGGTGATGAAAATTTCATGGCCGTCACTATTGATGTATATATATGGTGGCATTCGTTGACCATTATCATTTATTATTTTAGTGAGGGGCGAAAAATATCACCATAAACTCATTGGTGATGGTCAAAAGAGTCTACCAGAAAAAACTGATCGTCACCATTCCATATGAGTATCAGGGCACGATGGAATCGAACCACCAACATCCTAATTGTAAATCAGGTGCTCTTCCATTAAGCTAGCACTCTTTATATAATTAGACATTAAACTAGAAATCACCCCTAAAGGTGTAAAGATACACCAAAGGAATAGAAGATATGGGAGGATCAAAAGTTACTAGAAATAATATGTTCAATATGAATAATAAAAATATAATAAGAATAAATATGATATTTAATATACATAATAAAAAGACAATAACTCAATTGATTAACTTCCTCTATGATACCTAATATTTACCAAAAATATTCATGATTAAATACTTAATATTTACCAAAATAATAATGATTAAATATGTTTATAATGTCAGGAAGGACCATTTTTCCTGTTTCAATTTTGTTGTCCTGTCATGTCATCATTTAATATGGAGAATGGTTAAATACATCCTGAGTGGGATTTAATATAAGAAGTGGTTAAAAACACATTGAAAATTTTAGAAATGAATATTTTCATGTTACAATACGGTTTTAAGACGACCAAATGCCATAATTAAACTCCTACGAAATAACCATTTATGACAACAGGATAATGAGAATCTCAAGTGTCAACCACTAATATCATCTTGATTTCCACCTATATTACATTGAAAGCTTCAACATTTTGGTTTAAAATTAAATTCTTGTGCCCAAGAAGAGTAGAGCAAGAGGAGTTCAATAATAAGACAGTAACATAGATGATGATGACAATGATATCGATTTGTGATTTCCTCGTGGTGTTTAATAGGGAGAAAACTCTATGTCTTAGCCATCCCACCACAATTATTAACTTGGAGGGAATATTTATAAAAAAAAGCACACAATGGCCCACAATTGGGTAGACAAATGCACCATCTAACCATTGGATTCTCATGGAGAATGATGCCCAAAGAGTTACAAAGGCAATCTTATATTTTGGGTATTAGTATTAGGTTAGGTTCAGATGATTATACATGAAAAAACCTAAACAAACTTAGAAGCTACAAATTGGAAGTAAATATGGATTCCCTGTAAAGAAGAAAATTCCATGCCATATACAATTGTCATGATTCCTATACAATGAAAATTGTGGGTTCCACGTACTAGTGAAAAGACTATTTTTCATCCTTGGAAGTTTACTTGGCCTTATGCTTTGATCCAGGTGGATATTGGTGGTCACCCACCTATTCCACTTGGGGCTCCACCATTGTCTCTTTCAGTTTTTCTGCCACAGATATTTTTCTGACTAAGCAACTGAGCCTTATCCGAACTTCCTGAGCTGCTTATTGTGCAGTCTCGCTTTTTGAAAATCTTAGAGCTTTCAGAAGGGTCCAAGTGGACCTGTTGTTTTCATTTCATATTTGTAGTCCTCGGATAGATCTTTCTGACGAGGTATGGTACGCGTCAAACGGAGATCGTATGCCAAAGTTACACCCCTGGGAAGTTGAAACACCAATTTACCCAAACGGGGCCCATAGTTTTGGCGCTTCATCTCCTAGGGTTAGGGTTTTGGCTGTTTAGGATTTCCCATTGTTTCTAACTGATAAATAGGCCCTCGAGCCTCATTGTAACACAGTTCAGAGGCCTGTAGCTGCCACATCTCTTCTCAGAGATAGCTACCAGCGCCCTAGCTAGTTTTATTTCCATTCTGTCTGTAAGCAAATTTCAGTTCTTTGATATTAATGAAATGAAGTGTTATTTCCGCTGCATCTCCTTATTTATGGTTATATGTTATTCTGTTGCGTTCCTACATAAATCCGGATCAGTGGTATCAGAGCGGTCCGCTTTTTCTCGATCCTTCTTTGCATGTCCCCAACGAGGTCGGGGTATAAGGAGCTAGGGCTTGATCTGGTGGAACCTTTGCAAGATCAGCCTCGCAAACCTCGACGGATGCCCATGGGGGACGAAAAGAAAGATGAGGGAGCATGAGATCCTATCAAAATATTGCTCGAGGAGGCCCTCGAAAAACAAAGGAACGCGATGATGGATAACTTTGCTCAGATCCTTCAACGGCTACCCACCGGCGGCGCATCTGCATCCAGCAGCCACTCTGGAGGCGCGACTCCTTTTAAGGTACAAGTAAATTTTGACATTGCCATATTTGAGGGTCAAATAGATGCAGATGCCGTAGATAGATGGTTGAATCTGTTAGAAGGATATTTCTCGATTCATGACTTTTCAGACCGGGCGAAGATTATTTTTTCACTCCTCAAAGCTACCCCCCATGTTAAGGACTGATGGGAAACCTACTGTGAGAACAAGGACTAGACAGAACCCTATCTTTTCTCGGCCATACCAACTTGGAATTCTTTCCGAGACACCGTCAAGGAACAGTACTATCCCGTGGGGAGCTATGAGGACAAGTACATACAATGGACCACGCTGCGACAACAAAGGGATCAAGATGTGCATGAGCTGACGAATCTGTTCCATACCCTTTGCAGAAATTTGGGTATCAAAGATTCAGAGAAACATCTGGTGCTAAAGTATCGTAGTTGTATGCATAGATACATTCAAGAGGAAATGGAGTTCTCAGCATCTCTGGCAGTGCGGCATGCTAGGTATGCTGCTGAGATGAAATTCATGAAAGAAGCGGGGCTTTGGAATCTGCGAATCAAGCAAGGAAGAGTGCTTCAAACAGCAGAACAAGGGCATGGCAAACATAAGCTAAAGATAACAAGCTTGAAGCCACAAGAAAAGAACAACACCGCAAAGCCAAAGAAGGACACAGGAAAGTGGTGTGAGTTCCATAAGAGCTCCACTCACAACACAAGTGAGTGGCAGGGCCCAGCGAGTGCATGGTAGGTGAGATGAACTTAAAGTGAATCCAGCATGCTTCAGCTTGAATAAGGAGGCACAGAATGAAAAGGAAACTGATTCAGTGATCTGGAGCCAACTGCCTTAGATGAAGACTCACAAGGTCAAAGGAGGAAGGGAAGGTCGGAGGAGGAGGAAAAGGAGGAACGTCTCTTACTCCCAGATGTGAGTAAAGGCTCCTGCAGTCAGGTTCATTGTCAGCTGATGGGAGCCAAAGAACATATTTCAATGGTGGCAAGTGACAGTTGGGCTTGCCGACCACGGCTCACCCACATCCATACACCATCGGGTGGCTTCACCAAGGACGAGATCTTCGCGTCAGCCAACAGTGTCGCCTTCCCTATAGCATCAAGCCCTTCACGGATGAGGTATTATGTGATGTTGCTCCTATTGATGTTTCTAATGTATTATTAGGACAACTATACTTGTGGAAGTGTCATGCTATGTATGAGTCTCGACCTCGTGTTGTTATTGTTACTTTGGGAAATAAGTTGTACAGGATACCAGAGGTACCACCTCCTACCACTATCTCTTTGGTTACTGCAAAACAATGCAGTAAGCTCATTTCCCAAACCAGGAAATTCGTTTTCCTGATGATCCGCCCCCAGGGCAAGAAGAAGACTGTGGCCACGACCTCCAGACAGGGCTCCTCTACACGACAACAACAAATGGATAAGGTTGTGGAGGAGTATGGGGACATATTCACCTCACCCACAGGGGTTCCTCTGCACTGTCAGGTCAAGCACCCGATTGATCTGACCCCAGGTGTGCTGCTACCTAATGGACCGATCTATCGGCGCTCTGTTCTGGAGAATGATGAAATCAAGAGGCAGATTTAGGAGCTGTTGCAGAAAGGTCACATCAGACCAAGTTCATCGCCCTGTGGGAGCCCGATCGTGTTGGTACGGAAGAAGGATGGGATGTGGAGACTCTGTATTGACTATCGGGTGTTGAACAAGATCACTGTCCGGAATAGGTACCCAATCCCACGGATTGATGACCTTCTGGACCAACTCAAAGGTGCAAAATATTTCAGCAAGATCGACCTGAAGTCTGGGTATCACCAGGTACCAATTGAACCCTCAGATGTGTGGAAGACTGCCTTCAAAGCCAAGGAAGGCCTTTTCGAATGGCTGGTCATGCCTTTCGGGTTGACGAATGCTCCCGCCACCTTCATGAGGATGATGGATGACATCTTGCGGCCATTCACCAGCTCATTTGTAGTGGTGTACTTGGATGATATTCTGATCTTCAGCCAGACTTGGGAAGAGCACCTTCACCACATCCGACAAGTCCTCCAAACACTGCGGCAACACAAGTTGTGTGCCAATTTGGAGAAGTGCACTTTTGACATGACCCAGGTTCAATATCTGGGATACATTATTGATGAAAGGGGGGTGCATGTGGATCCAGCCAAGATCCAAGTCATTCGGGATTGGCCAGCCCCAACCACTATAACAGAGCTTCGTAGCTTTCTGGGTCTTGCTAATTTCTATCGGAGGTTCGTGTTGGGATTCTCTCATATCACTTGGCCATGGTCAAGTGCCAAGGAGGAGCGAGGAAAAATTATTTTGAACAGACCTGTGAGAAGGCGTTCACGGGGTGAAAAATCGCCTGCGGTACGCCCCGGTGCTCACCTTACCGGACTTACGGTAGCCATTTGGGGTGGGGCTGAGATGCCTCGGCTATGCTGTGGGGAAGTTATTACTCCATGAGGGGACATCCGGTGGCATATCACAGTGAGACAATGTCTGACACAATTCGCAAGTACCCCACTTATGACAAAGAAATGTGTTCCATTGTACTTTCAATTTTATGCGACAATGGAAGCATTACATTTTAGAGTAAACAATCATCGCCTGAGACCACTAGGCCCACAGGTTCATAAGATACAAGGGAAGTTGCGGAATGATACGCCATGAGTGTCCACATATCTACAACAGTTTCATTTGAACATTAAGTACAAGAAGGGTAGCACCAATCATGTTGCAGACTGCCTCAGCCGATCACCGATCGTGGCGCTCACCACTGTGCTCAACTCTTGTGGGCATGAAACTTCTGATTGGCCGCTTCTCTATGAGAGTGAGCCAGAATTCGGCCACACTTACAAGGCACTCTTGGGGGATACGCAAGTTCCAAATTTTCACCTCCAAGATGCACTTTTATGTTACATGGGACACCTTTGTGTTCCTTCAAGCGAGCGTGCCAAGATGATATGGGAAGCACACTACAGTCGAATCGCTGGGCATTTCGGGGTCGAGAAAACAGTAGCAATCCTGCAAAAGTATTTCTATTGGCCGAACCTTCGAAAGGATGTCGAGAAGCACATCAGATCCTGCACTGTTTGTGCCATTTCCAAACCGACCATTAAGAAGCAAGGCCTATATACTCCTCTACCTACCCCTAGTCGACCTTGGGAATCCATCTCCATGGATTACATGTCGAGCTTGCCTTCTACTAAGCAGGGAAATGACTGTGTTTTCGTGGTCGTCGACAGATTCTTGAAGATGGCCATTATGGCGGCCTGTAAGAATAATATCATAGCAGAAGCCACTGCTAAAATCTTCTTTGAACAAGTGTTGGTGCACTTTGGGATCCCACAGTCTATTATATCAGATCGGGATAGTAGGTTCCTCAGCACATTTTGGTCCAACCTTTGGTCAATGTTAATACCAAGCTCACCAAGTCCACAGCTTTCCATCCCCAAACAGATGGCCAGACAGAGGTCGTCAACAAAATGATTGTACAAATTCTGCGCATGTACAATTCAAAGCATCCACGCACATGGGACGAGAGCCTTCCCTATGTACAACATAGTTATAATTGGGCTCTCCACAATTCAATTGGCCATAGCCACTTTCAGGTGGGCTTGGGATTCCAGCCACTATGTCCCATTGACGTAGCCATGCCATTTGCAGCTTCTCAGGCCGATTCAGCTCATGTCCAGTCTGAAGTTGACAAAGCAAGTAGCTTCATCGAGCGCATTCAACACATCCACCAACGGAGTTCGCGTATATTGAATGAGAGCCAATGCGAAGTACAAACATCACCATGATCAACACCGGGTGCCACACCACTTCCCGGTGGGCGACAAAGTATGGCTACATTTGCAGAAGGAGCGCCTCACTGGACCTCACCGCAAGCTTCGCCCGCTCCGATACGGGCCGTACACCATCACCAAGGCTGTAGGTAACAATGCCTTCGAGCTTAGTATTCCACCATTCCTTGGTCTGCACCCAGACTTCAATGTGGATCGCCTTCGTCCTTACTTTCCACCTCTACTGGACACCTCGGACATTGCAGAACAACTCACACCAACAGAGTTAAACCCAGACTGCATGGAACAGGCCACCACAGATTGTATCATGGACATGTAAATCAAGAACACTCGTCAACAACAGATCCAACTGTATCGGGTTGTCAAAGCTGGCCAACTCCTGCACCAAGGAAAGTGGTTCACCAGGGACCAAGTTCAGCAGAAATTTCCTCATCTCATGGAGGAACTTAACGCAATGGGGACCATTGCTTCCTAAGGGGGGAGGAATGATCGAGGTGGATATTGGTGGTCACCCGCCTACTCCACTTGGGGCTCCACCATTGTCTATTTCAGTTTTTCAGTTTCGGCACAGTTTACTATTTTTAGCAGTTTTTCGGGTCCTAAACTTCCGGAGCCGTTTTGAGGCCCTAAACGACGTTTTTTGGGAAAACGGAGGGCAACATGGGTCCATGGACCGATGTTGCCCATTTCAAATTTGTAGTCCTCGGATAGATATTTCTAACGAGGTATGGTACGCGTCAAACGGAGATCGTATGCCAAATTTACGCCCCTGGGAAGTTGAAACACCAATTTACCCAAACGGGGCCCATAGTTTTGGTGCTTCATCTCCTAGGGTTAGGGTTTTGGCTGTTTAGGATTTCCCATTTTTTATAAATAATAAATAGGCACTCGAGCCTCATTTTAACTCAGTTCAGAGGCCCGTAGCCACCACATCTCTTCTCAGAGATAGCTACCAGTGCCCTAGCTAGTTTTATTTCCATTCTGTCTGTAAGAAAATTTCAGTTCTTTGATATTAATGAAATGAAGTGTTATTTCCACTGCATCTCTGTATTTATGGTTATATGTTATTCTGTTGATCATGCTTGATATTGGATTCATGTAGCAAATGTACGACTCTCTTCATTATGACATGCTGATGGGAAAGGTGCTTATGCAGAGGAGTCCTACTTTCATAACCATGGCCATTTCCTCCTTGAAGTAGTCCACAAAATCAGGATACAACACTTCAAGAAAACCATTATTTTTCTCTATTTTATTTCAGACCCACTTCACGAGATCTCCATCCTCTCCAAATTCTCGATCTATTGGTTGTCTTCCCATCACCAACTCCAATATCACCACTCCAAAACTATAGATGTCACGTTTTTTGATCACTTTGAGTGTGTAGGCATATTCTACATAATGCCAAACATAATCTTGTAAAAAACATCTGTTTCACCCACAGTGCAAAAATCTCTGCAAAATGCATAGATAATGGGATTCCTAAATCAACCTATAACTCATTAAAGAAAAAAATAAATACAGGTGAACTATAAACTGGCTATATTCTAAATGTTTGTACATATGTTGCTGACATAAGAAGAATAACATACTAGAGAGTCATGGGGAATTTGGGGTTGAAGTTGTGTATAAGGTTTAGGATACACTGACTCTAAGAATCCTCCCACATATGAATAGTTCTAGAAAGGCTCTAAGATAACATTGAATTGAATATTTGATAAGAAAATATCTTTGGAGTGAGCATTTTGAATGTCTTCTACAAATCCTCCAATTGTGATTTCATAACTGAGGAAATCCTTAAATGTTATATTTTGTATATATGGAAGAGAATTTGGATCATATCTATCATTCGGATGTTCACCATAAATCCCAGTAAATATAATACCACCGCTTGCATTCTTCATTGTGACATTGGATATGTATACATCCTTCACATAACTGTCCCTTCCTGGGGATTTTTTTATTCTCAAGCTTCTCCTTGAGTTGAAAATCAAAAGATATTAGACATGTACACATTTTATGTCGCCAGACATTTAACTACCCAAAGCAAGACCAAAAATTTAATGTGTTTGTCCAGTCACCCGAAAGATAATAATATTGGATCTAGGGTGCCCATAAGTAATACCATACTAATCCCAAACACTTTTTATGGAAATGGCATCATCGCCACAACTAATGTAATAGTCCTCTATTCACACATCAGAGCTCGAATCTAAATGAATGCCTGATGATTAGTTAGAAAATAATGTTTTATCTAGAACTATATCTAAACAATGCAACAATACAAGAGTTTCATCATAATCTCAATATAATTACCAAGTTATCATATCACTGCAAATCATTCATAGTGGATGGGGCATACCGAGTTATTGTATCACTACAAATCATTCATAGTGGATGGGGCATGATTTGAAAAATTAATGTTTATGATCCGAAATCATAATGTGTTGTGTCGTTTCGGCCTGTCATTTGAAATGGGAAATGAACACCCTCAATGTGGCAATATGCAGGAGTTAGAGTTATATGAATCAAACACAAGTCAAGAAAGGAAGGTTGCATAGTTGTTCCAACATTTCCATGCTATGTACTCTCATAGATTCAAAAATATAGAAAAAATGTAACATAGAAAATGCTCAATTTAAAAGAAATATTTAATCAAAACATAATCTCTCAATGATCTAAGCAATTCCAATGGAAGACACTGATAAATATTTACTATACAATTGCACTAGAAAATAACAAAAGATGAAAATAATATGAGGAACTTGATTAGCTTCATAACTTAGGTTGTGATACAGGTTTTGGTGGAAGTCATAACGTTATGGAACATGAAAAATTATTTTTCTTGTCCCAACAAGTTTAGTTCATCATAGTAGAAACATAATTTAGCAAAGAAATATGTATTGAATTAATTTTGACAACCACAGATCCTAAGATGACCTGCATATCCTGATGTCCATACAGTAAACCAGAATTATAGGCCAGGGAAGGACACCTTGACTGATATTTCCATTGTTTTAAAGACTTTACTATATTATTTGTTAGGAATATTAAGTTTGACTTTGGTTTCCCACCTCCATTTTGAATTCACTCTCAAAAGGTGTTGGAAATAAGGCAGAAACGTGAAGCTGGGTTACACTTTTGTGAGAATCGGGGGTCGAAAACTTTTTTCGGCAATAGTTCGGCCGAACATTTTATAGAGTTCGGCCGAACTCGTGATTCCATTTAGATTGATGGCACACTGACGACGTGGGCAAACAGAATTTTCATCGGAGATGGGAAAACCGGCGACAAAAGTTCGGCTGAACTAGTTTTTATAAATAAATTGCCCGCGATGTTTGTTTGTTTACCAGTTTGATTATTCCCGCGTTGTGTGAGTTCGGTCGAACTTTTACTTTTAAAAAAGTTCGGCCAAACTAGTTTTTATAAATAAATTTCCCACGATGTTTGTTTGTTTATCGGTTTGATTATTCGTGCGTTGTCTGTGACTGTTCGCTGCTCTGTTCGCGCGTTTTTTCCCGTCAGCCTGTTGCTCCCCCCGTCCGTGACTGTTCGCTGGTTTGTTCGCACGTCTATGACTGTTCGTTGCTCCTTTCATCGATGCTGTTGCTGTTGTATATCGAGTATGTTCGAGCGAACCTCTTGCAACAAAAAAATGAACAAAAAAATGATTGAAACTGTTCCATTGTTTGTTTTTAAGCTTTGTTTGCTGTGTTAAATTGTTTTAGTTTTATATTAGGTTTGACTTGAAACAACAATTTAGGGGCATATAGGCGGCCACAATTATCTGGGGATGGCACCAAAATTGCTAATATATCTAATTTATATTATCTACTTGAGCTTAGAGCCTTCTCCTTCTACGATTGACCTCCTCCACATTGGTTGTCTCTTGCCTTCGTGGTTCTCTTGCAATCCATTTTATGAATGCCAATTTGAGCTCGAACTTATTGTAATGTCATAGCTTGTGCATGGACTCCCTCTTTTAATAAATTATGAAGTACGTAAAGCCGGGAGCTAGGAGCAAGGATAATGTCTCGACTTGACAATGCTTAATTTCAAGACTTGACAGTGCTTTTAAACTACTTGGAGGGGATTATGTATCAAGAGAATGTCTCAACTTGACAGTGCTTAATGTCTCGACTTGATACTGCTTTTAAACTACGTGGAGGGGATCACGTATCAGATCAAATTTTATACAATTTAATATTTGCACATTGTCGGATTAATGATTAGTAATTAAAACAAAAACGAATAGTTTGAATGCTTAAATAATAATAGGGATACAGGCACTAACCACTTAAACTCCTCCCTTTCTTCCTCTCTTTCATTTCTTTTTCAGGATTTGGCCTCTGTCGCCTTTGATTTCTAAATGAAGATCATGGGATTCTCCAGTAATCGATTAGGATTTTTTACTGTTTCTTGCATGTATCCTCCTCAATAAATAGAAAGGAAAAACAAAAGTCGTGAATCTTTAAGGATGTGTATTCTTGATCTACCTTCATTGCCAATTTGTATTCTTGCTCAACTTATGAAATATCTTCTCAATGGGAACATCGTGGCTCTTTTACGAGGAAACTAAAATTATTTTTTCCACGTAGCTGATTTATTTCTTCTCTTATTTTCATGTTTACTTTCATTTTCACAATCTTCAACTTGGTATCTGTACTTTTTTTTCTCCTTTCTAGACTCTGGTTTCTCATAGAAGACTTCCCTTCTGGATAACTGGAGCGTGGTGGATTCCCTTTTCTAGCCCTATGAAGATTCATTTCTAGCTCCCTCAGCGTGCTCCCTAACTCTCCAGTTTTTCCTTTAAATCTTTCCATTTTGGGTACCACTTCCCTTTAAAATATATTGCTAATGGTTACACATAATTTCAGCCTCCTTATTTACACAATCATATTCAACATTTTTTTATGAACAAATGACACCAATTGTGTCATGAATAATTCCGTCAAATTTAATGTATGCATTGTATGTTCTGAAGACTCCAATGTAATGGATGCATTGTATGTATTTTTTGCTTGTATATTTTTATGCTCTTTTTCATAGTAATGTCATATAGTGTATGAAGTTTTAAATTGTTTTTATTATTTTTATTATGTGTTGGATGTGATTTTGATTGAAAATGTTTCTTTTTTATTTATTAATTAAAAAAAAATATTAGAAAAATTATTGCTTTAAGCCTTAGAATTTACAATCAAAATTAGAAAGTGTATTTTTATCTAAACTATTTATGAAAAGTTTAATATTGTTTGATCTTCTCTACCATGTCCTTTTTACATATATCTAGAATAATATTATTTGTACAGTTTCTAGTTTTTTGTAACATTTTACTACCATAATCAAAATCTATAGAAATAATAATGTAACATTATAATATCTTGAAATGGAGCTAGCCAACTCAAATATAGTATTGCAAATCCCTGGCTAAGTTAGATGAGGAGGCTATGTATT
>JAXQQM020085967.1:0-28641 GCA_034641835.2 Pinus albicaulis
AATCCTGTAGACGCAAACAACACTGAAAACTGATGTCGTATGAGAAATTTATTCAGCTTTGAATTTTCTCAATTTCAGTTAAAAAATGGCCAAAATTTGACTTCATAAAAATTTTATTAAAAAAAAGAATATTCCACAGAATATTTTGGGAATATTCTGTGGAATATTCCACAAAATATACTGCGGAATATTTCGAACGCAGCCAATCAAAGGGCACCACGTGGCCAGCCCGGAGGCCGCCACATGGCCCCAAGGGTCAATTCCGAAATTGTGTTGTTATTTAAAACTGTTGTATGGCGTGGCAGGGTTCAACCCCAGGTCGGGGCGGACACAACGGAACGGCCCAACCAGCGGGCCACAGTGTGATTCTTGTTAAATCATGGCAACGAATTCATATTTAAATTTGAATTTGGCGCGTATCAAACGTGGGTCGTGGTCCCGTGGATATAGCGCTTGGTGCGGAGGCACGTTTCATATATGGTTGTAACATTAATATATGCCGACATCAACGCAAATTTGTTCAACAAATTCTGGAGGTTGCGGTCCTATGGGCCTAATCTCTTAGCCCTCAACGAACTGGCGATGGAAATGGCGGACTCTGCCTAATTTGGTGGCCGCTCCTTATTTAGCGGGCCTAACTGTCAGTCTTCCACAATTAGTGGAGGTTTTTTAGCCCTAACTGGACAAAACTTCAGTTAGCCATAACTTTGGCTAGGGAAGTCCAATTGATGAAAAAAAAAAATTTGGGGTATTGAAGCATTCTGGAACTGTTGGGACAGGTTTCAGAGCCATCAGGGCGCTCTATCAATGATTTTATCAGCGATTTTGTTTGTGGAGCCACCAGGGCTTGGTAAAAGATCAGCTGTGTTGGACTATACTCATCCATTGGAGGTGAATGAATAGTCGATTTTTACTGATTTCAGTCCTCTGTTTCTGAATTTGCAGCTAATTTTTCCTTTTGAGGCTTTCTACACAGTGTAATTCTTAATTTGAGCATTAATGAAAGAGGGAAAAGCCTATTTGGAGGCTTTTGGACCCAGCAGAGGTAGCCCAAAAGAGGGGTGAACTGCTTAAACAAATGCTTACTGTTATGTTGTGCATTTTTGCTGTTATATTTCAGATTTTACTACATTAAACAGTAACTTTTCATAAGTCCACTTTTCCCAATCAGACTTAAACAGTGATAAAAAATCATTAGTTTCACTTCAAACCACATTACTTCCATTGCAGAATACTTGAACTTGCTTATTCACACATAAAATTTGGTTAATGAATACTTTGCAAACATAAAAAATACTTTCAGTGACAGATAAATTTCGTGTTTACCTTATATTTCTGTAGGCAGAGCCAGTAAGAGGGCCAGAAGCTTCTGGTTTCATCCTTTCTAGTAAAGGTGAAATAACCAGTAAAAGCCCCTACTATCAATCTCTGTATAAGAAATATTTTGTTCACACAATTTCGTATCAAAATCTCCACCAAAATATTCACCTCATGTTGTACCCGAGGCTTCAATAAGCATGTCTCATGAAGGAGGAAATGATAACATGGCAGAGGATGAGAAGGCTTTTAGGAAGGATTTCTTTCACATGATAGAGATGGTGAAAGTCCTTTATGAAGAGAGGAATAAAAGGTTGCAGGGTGAAAGCTCTAGGCCTCCAAGAGGAGAATTTTCTCCAGGAGGAGGAGGTAATGGGAATGGTGATAAGCCACCATCTTCTCCACCATAATCCTCATCACCATATTCACCTTCACCTTCATCCTCCTCCACTACTACAACCCTTACTTACACTCATTCTTATACCTCAAAGGGACATGGTAAAACTCCATTATTGAAACTAGATGTAAAATTCAAATTGCCTATGTATAATGGTGAAGTGAATGCAGAGAAGCTTGACAATTGGGTTTGTTGGTTGTAGGTTTACTGTACGATTCAAAACCTTCAAGATGATGACACAAATATTCAACTAGCTTCCTTGAGACTAGAGGGTGCAACACTAATATGGTGGGAAGCCAAGACACAAGAAGAGATGAAAAACCATGGTAATATTTCAATCTCTTGGTCTGATTTTATTGATGCAATTAAAATAATATTTTACCCTGTAGATTATACAAAGAAAGTTGTTGTGGAATGGCATAATTTTAGACAACTAAAGGGACAAAATTTTCAAAATTATACTCAATATTTTAGGAAAAGAGCACTAGTTTTGGGTGTCAATTTATCTTCTCAAGACACTATGTTAAAGTATAATGGGGGTTTGCACAACTATCTTAGACATACTATTCTCATGTTCAATCCCACAAACTTAGATGAGGTTTGTGTTCATGCCACACATCTAGAAGCAAGAGGGAAACATAGTACATATGAGAAAAGTGATAGTTCCCTTGAGTATGAAGGAAAAGGAAATGGTGAGTTTAAGGGAAAAGGAAAGAAAAATGGTTCTATTAAATTAGAGAAACAGAAATGCACATGCAAAAATTGTTTGAAAAATGGCCATGACTAAGACCATTGTTGGAAACTCCACCCAGAGTTGAAGCCCAACAAAATTAAAACCAAAGAGAAGGAGAAAACAACTACAATCATTGAACCAAACTTAAGTTCAGATAATGGGTTTGAAAGGTAAGAATTTAGCAAGAATTAGTTCTTCAAGTTGCTCTAATGTAACTCAAGATGATGATACAAGAATTGAACTCTTTCATATTAGAGTTGTTACAAAGCATACCAAAATATGCACACTATTTGATAGTGGTTCTCAAGCCAATTTGATTTCTGAAGACTTAGTTAAGAGGTTGAATCTAGAAACTCTTGCACATCCAAGACCTTATCCTTGAGGCTCGATATGCAAGAATTAAAACTTGCAGGTAACAAAGAAGTGCATCCTAAGGTTTGCAATCAATTCAAACTTTCTTGAATAAGTTGAACTTGATGTGGTTCCACTTGAGATTTCAGGTATCGTGTTGGGAAGTCCTTATCTTTATGATAGGAGGGAAGTATTTCATCGCCATGAGAATAAGTACCACTTTTTAAAGAATGGAATTGAGTACATAGTTAAAGTGCATAAGAAGAAGATGAGTTTGTCTCTTATGCATGTAGGACAAATGAAGAGAATAGTGAATGCAAGTCAAAAAAATTCTTTGTTAATGTTCAAGCATAATGATATTTTGAATGATACCTTTTAAGAATATGCATAAAATGAAAATGATGATTTAATTGAAGTTTTTAATGGTCGTAATAAGATTTTTCAGGTCTCTAACATGTTGCCTTTGAAAAGAGGTAAAAAAGATGTGAAACATTTGTAGTAGTCCACATCATTGTTGAACAGTGATGGGAACAAGATGTCGGTGTTGAATGGTGAAAAAATCAAAGAAAAAGTGCCAAATAAAGATGAAAAATAAGGAATAGGTTCCAAAAGTACTTCTTTTGGGTTTCAAAATGGTACATGGCAATGAAATAAACACTTCCTCAAAATTCGACGCAAGCAAAAGGAAAGACACGCTAAAAATCGCCATGTCGACAATGTTAGAGGTGAGATAATTTTCAAGTTATTCAAGTTTCCTTTGATTGACGACCAAGGAAGGAACATGTTTGTTTCTTCAAGGGTATTTTGTTTTTTCAGTAAATTCTGGAAAATTGCAGCATGATGGTATCTACAACAACAAGACAGGGTCTCCAGAAGCAAGGAAAAATATCAGTTTTCAGGAAAATCTCAAGTTGATGAGATTAGGTAAATTCCAGCGGATTGAGACTGGAAGGCTGAGGGAATTATACCATCATCCAATTGTTTAGTAATAAAATATATTTTTGGGTCCAGAAGCTTCCATTAGGGAGGTGTGATTAGGTGCTCAAAATTATGCTAAAAAATTAAAGTTTTCGAAATGGTGTGGAACCTGAACAATCACATAGATCTCATCCTTCTGAATTCGGCACAACTCGTTTCACGGAAAACCGACACCGTATGCTCATGGAAACATGTTCTATTCCTTTTCCCAAACAGGTAAATTTTTCAAAAATGGCATTTTACAAGGAAAAAAATTGGGCCAGTGGCAGGCTGCCATGTGGCCTCTTCTGGTTGGTCAAAATGTAATTTTTTTAGCCTGTTAGGCTTTGCAACTTGTTCACTTTTCATTGGTTGGGATGGTGGCCAAACACATAATGCCACATGGCCCAACCAGAGGCCACCATGTGGTAGCACGGGGGGCACCAAAAATTGGTTAAGTCCAAACTGCACCTTTGCAGAATTCAAACTCTAAACCTTTGTCCAAGCAATGCAACAACTTCACCAACAGGATATGATGTTACTTGTTAAATCATATTAAAAAAACCATATATAAATGTTATATGGGTGGACTATGAGGTAAGGGGCCAAGGATTAGCCCCGACCCCCCAAAAAACCCACCATACAACCTCACAATGGGGAACATGGGCGCAGGAGGCAGAGCCCACCCAATCTTTAATTCAAAAACTTTTATTTCTCCAAATTTCATAAATGCGCCATTTTTTTTTAATTGGAGCTTTTAAATTCAAACCATATCATATGGTTTAAAATACAGAGTTATGGCATTAGTGGAAAAATTAACGGTCCGACAATTTAACCCGAAAATTCGCAAAACTATCGCTTCGTTAGCACAATTCAGGGAAAATTTGTAGGACCAGTCTGGATTTCGGGGAATTTGTGGTGCGGTTAGCAGAAAAACTAGGGAGGCTCATAACTTCTTCAGTTTTAGACCAAATTCGGATCAGAAAGAGGCTAGGCAGGCATTTTTGGGCATTTTGGAGCTGATGGGACATGTTTCAAAGCTATTTGAGCATTGCACGTGTATGTAATCACACTTTTGATCATAATAGAAGAGGGCCAAGCCACTGGAAGTTGGACCAAGGAGATGTAGCCCAGGCAGGGTAAACTCCTTCATCATGTGTTGTTGTGATACTCTTTTGGTGATGTTCATGTCTATTATATGTTGTTGTTCGTGTTAATTTGTTCATGAAATTTACATAAAACACATAAAAACTCATGGTTAAACTTGCAATTTAATCCATAAATCCTCAAGCACTTTGTTTATATTCTGAGGAGAAATTTAGTACAACAAAACTAATTTTTCCCATTCAGATCACACTGGGATTGCGACTTCAGCTTCTTCAATTCAGCTTTCAACACGGTCTTTGTTTCAGCCAATGAAGCATTTGCATTCGTTGTAACAAACTTCATGTGCCGGGACAATGCTCGATCTTGCAGTGCAGTAACCAACTATGCCTTCTTCATATCCTCGTCTATAACATTATGTGAACTCCATATCGCTTCTACTATAAACCAAAATTGTTCAGTGTCATATGTTCCCTTGAACACCGACATCTTCGGGGGTTGGGCCATGGGGGGAGGTGGAGGTGGAGGTACATAACAAGATGGAGTGATGATGGGGGTGGAAGGTTGGTGAATTTCCTTAGCACTTTGTTGACTTTTAGATCTCAATGATAGACTTCACAAGGTAGTGAGGTCGCTTTCTCCTTTCTCAAATTCAAATAATGGTCTATATTTAGTTTCAATGTATGTACCCCAACCTGTTTTGAGTCACTTACCATTTCGCGTAGCACCAGGTTCTCTTTCTTCAACCATCAATTTTAGCACAATCACAGTATACCATTCTCACACAATAGAATTTTAATCGAGAACTTCAGTGGATTCAAGCACTTACCTCGCAGGTCTTTGAGAAATTTGCGCTCTGCTTCACTATAGGATATAATGACCTTGATCACGAACTCTGTAATGAATCCTCCAATGATACTATCAATCCAGTAATAAAAAAATCTTGTGATATCATTATCAGTATTTTTCAGTTTCTCAATTAGATCTTGGGTCCACACAATAGTTATATTATTAAAATACCATGTTTGCATAGCTAGCCTTGAGATCCACTCGTGTAACTCGCTAGAGAATGATGCAAAGAAAATCTCATATTGATTTGTATAGATATTCTTTTGTAACCAGTTCTCAGCAAAGATATGTGATTTTCTACTTTCTTGTGCAGCAAACTCACGTTCCTTCGAATCTATCCAATCTTCAATCTCTTTCTTAGACGGATGCCACATCCAACTATCTGTCAGTCAGATCTCGGTCTCGGCAATGAAACCATTTGTTGGCTTATGGAGCCCTGACCCGGGTTTAGATAGTTTGTGCAATCCAACAAAATGCACTATTACTGGCCCTTTCGGCAACGATCTACTTGTGCAGACCAAAGTATCACCTGAGGCAATATAAGGGGATGCTAGAACTAGGTTTTGCATCCAAAGGGATAGAGGACAGTGGATTTAGATCTTTTCCTTCTTATTGGAACTCTGTAGGTCATATCTATCAATAGGACCAGCATTGTTCAACAGAAATTGTTGAACTTATTCAAAGATTGTGTGATCTTACTTAATTAAGCATTAACCATGGTAAATAACCATAAAAGAGACTACGTTTTTAAGATACATAATAAAACCCTAACTTAGCACATTCATTCATAAATAGTAAGCAAAATACAAACACATCAATATAACTCAGAACCTCTCAATGATTCATTCATTAACATCCAGATCTGTCTCATACAATCTCTTTCCACCCCGTGTACACAGCTGCAGGGGCATACGCACACGACTGCGGTCTTTCCTAACACCTCTGTGCACACAGATGGAGGAGCCTTTTCCTATAACCCAAACCACAGACTATAACTAAGTCTTGCATCCAAATGCATTACATAACATCAATCATAAGCCTGCCTATGAATTCCATCTAGAATCCTTATATAGATTTATATTTTACAATACTATGGTCCAAAACCATGGGCAGAGTCCAATGTTCATGAAAAATCCCATCTCGTTACATAATTAATGGGCTCTGAACCACCCCAAATCCCCTTAGACAAAAAATATACTTTGTGCTACGTGTTCCATGCCTCGATCTATTGAGCCTTTACTTCACGGGGGATCCTAGCTCCAACACCCACTGATACTCCTCAGCTACTCAGGGAATTCATCCCACTATAGTCTTCCTGTGTTGCTCCAATGAAGACTAACGTAGGGTACATAGGGTTTCCACCTATCACTGCAAGATGTCCTTCTCCCACAATGAGCATGGGATAAGAGGACTGCCCAGCTTCTATTGTTGATGTCCTTCTCTACAAGGAAAGTCTAGGGCAACTCAAACTTCTCTTGGTTGATTAGACCTATGAGCTCTTCATATACCAATTCTAAAAATCCCTTAGTCCTTCATGGGAATTTTTTCTTCGGGCTTGAAACATGCCTCTCTAATCCTCCCAAGTTGTTCTTTAGGCTACTCTAACTTTGCATCTCCTAGGCCTAAACTTGGTCCACTCACACATTTCCCTCCATCAGACCATGAGTGTCCACTACATGGTGTATCATATGCTCACTATTTAGGTCATCCAACCACCATGAACACCCTTCCTCTTGGATGCTAATATGCTTCACAAATTTTTCCTCTCCTAAGACATCATCCTCCTGCAAATCACATCAACAAGGGAGCACAAAATCCAACATACTACTGGTCTTATTTTTTCCTTGGGATTTGTGCTACCTAAGCTTTGGTTACGGCATACCAGTTGCCCTAAAACACTACTCCTAACATTGTATTCCCTTGTCCGGGAAGGTTGTCTACTTTTTTGTCCCTTCTAAGCTATTCAACACACTATTATAGGCCTTGGGAACCTCCATAAGGCACACTACAATTGTTGTTATGCTGCAACAAGAGTTTTGGCCAACTAGCACAAGGAATACACCCATGTTCTAAATGCGCTAGGCTAGGAGTGACTGCAGCTTGAAGATAAGACCTTCACAAGCCTTATGGCCCTCCAAACACACCTACATACAATTGTATCTATAGTTGTCTCTGCAACCCATAACAGAGGTTCGACACACATTAAAAGAGTACATAAATTCTCCCAAACTTACCTCAAACATCTGCGGCTAGGCTACTCAAAGTATTTGCACCAAATCCATCCAAGAATTATTCCTTTAGCCCTCTACGCTAGTTGCCTTAGACTATGGCTTTTTCCCTTAAGAAATCTATTCTCAACACAAGAGAAATATCCTCCAAATTTGTGCTCCTTTTCTCCTAAATTTTTTGCCTCTGTAATTTTCCTAATTCAGAGGTATCCTTTGATGAGATTTCACCTTAGGATGTATCTAAATGGCTCAATGAACTCCTAGTTTTATACAATTCATGTGGGTGTCAACGAAAAACCCTAAGGGGCACCTTAGCATGTTGGGCGAATTGACCTAGTAGGCCTCTTCACCCATACTCAACTTCAAAAATTCATATATCCACTTCTACAACTTGGATTGTAGTGATTTTTGTTGCGCCCAGTTACTCTTAGAGTCCTCTATCAACTCAAATCATCACATATAAAAATTTCCTCATGGAATAACACCCATATGTTGGGGTGAAAATCTCGTAGGCTTGGGCTTCATGCACATAGGCCACACTTATGTGCCAACTCCTCCACAACCCTCAAGCCTAGGGTTTGGAGTACCTCCCAAGCTAAAAATTTCAACAGTTTTTCCTTGTTCTTTTACCAAATCAGCGTCTCTTGTTGATGTTTTGATTTTTTCCTATTTTTATTGCATTTATTTTTCTATCTTCCATTAGTTGATGATAGGAAGAATTAATTATTGTTGAAAATACTACTAATTGAATAATTTAATTGGGATAAAGTAATTGATATAACATAGAGTGGAGGAAAAGTTAACATTTTCCACGGTAAACATTATGCATATTGTGTTTTATCTTTTATGATTGTTTCCTCGCCATATATTTAATATCTCTCTCGTAATTTTATTATATATATATATGTGTGTGTGTGTGAATGATTGAATGATCATCGAGGAATAATTATATTTATGAATGACCTATTTTAAAACATTTAAAGGCATCAAAATTATATATATAAGCATTAAAATAGAAATAAAATAAATTACTTTAATCAAAATTTCAATGAGTTATATGTAATATTATTCTTATAAGTGTCAATGTTCTCCCAAAATAAATATAGCCATTTTTATTCTACTTTATACTATTATTTTATTAGATAAGAAGACTATTTTCTTCATATGTATAGGGAATATGTACATTTAATACATGCGTATGCCTATAAAAATTAATACATTACATCATGTATGTAGCATATGTTCATATATAGTATAAAAAAAAATACAAAAATAAAAAGTACAAAAAGTGCTATAGAATCATAATTTTCTTCATTCAAAATTGTGATTGAAATTGAAACAACACTAACAATTGAGTATTAGGTTTCCTGATACATACAAAAAGATGGCACATTCCACATACAAAAGAGGTTGACTGATACAACAAAGAACTTGTCTGTAGATGTTGAATCATAGATAGAAAGAGAAATATGAAAAGAGAAAAATAAGATGCACAAATATATCCACCTAAAATACACAAATTCGTATTTCTACAGAAAACTTGAACATGAATAAAGAGCCTTGTAAATAAAAATATGGTAATAGTAACAAATATAAATTTTTGAGTATTTCTTGCAGCTGAAAATGTGGAAGTGAGGATTGAATCATATATGCTATATGGATGCACTGGAAACCTTGGAATTTGTTGTCAGTATAATCATCATAAGAAATGTAGTCAGACTCCATATTCAATGCACTTTTGGAAAGATTATCTATTGTTTTGTTGTACTCTTTGTAAATGTGTTGGAACTTGAATTCCTAGAAATTATATTTTTCTTCTTGAATTATGAGCTTCCATGATTCAATATTTAGGACTTCTAGATGTGCATATCTTTTTATCCAATATATGAAACATTTAGAGTATCTGAGGATTATAATATATTTTATTTTCGAGTTTGGGAAGAGTCATGAGGGCCCAAACTGCTACCAATTCTGCTTTAGTATTTGTCCCCATGTCAATGCCAATTCTGAATTGGTTCATATTTTTTACATTCAATTTTATCATACCCCCTCCTCCAAAAATGTTTCTATGATAATCCCTGTCAAATAATCCAATGGGAAGGTCCTAGGAAATAATGGGAAATTGGATTCTTCTTGAGATTTTTTATTTTTGTTGTGGGAGGATTTCCCTAAAGAGGGAAGTGATTTTAGTGGATTGAAGAAGAGTGCTTTTGTTTCCATTTTTTTAAAATTACCTTATTACTTAGAAGCCATATGCCCCATGCTACAAATATGGGAAGAGTGTTGAGTAGTTTGTATTTTTTTACCCAGAATAATAGCACTTCTTCAAAAGAATATTGGCCTAGGTATTTTGATCTAATGCCCCATATCTGTAAAAAAACCATCTAAATTTTATGGGAAGAGATGCATTTTACTAATGGTCCACTGATTCTTAATGTTGTCTATATAAAACACATCCATTTGGACCCACTAAACCCCTTTTATGAAGGTTATCCCAAGTAAAAAAAAAATTGCGGACTAGCCACGTGGAGCATTTTAACTTATTGGTTATGTGTCATTTCCATGTATACTTATTCCACCATCTTTCATTTATAGCAGCTTCAGAATGAGATAATCCTTCATAGGTAAATTAAACTTTAATATTCCCTGATGAGAATTCCCAGCTCTAGATCAAAGAGTCAGTCGCATTGTAAAGTCTCACTCCATTGAGATTTATTTGTATTGTGAAAGAATCTCATTTCATAACAGATGGGATAGATATACCTAGCTCTGATGAGGTCAACCAATAATAAGGGGAGTCTACTAACCTTATACTATGAAGATTGTATAATCCCTTGGAATATTAGCATTGCATTAATGCAAATGACAACTGTATACCTGACCACCACCTATGAATGGGTCCTTGCCAAGGATGACTTGCTTTCAATCCCTTTCTTTCCAAGTTGGCCATTTGCAGAGAAAGGGGAAGGATACCATGAGGGTTTTCCAGAATATGGAGCCTATTTTGGCCAGTTTATTGGCTTTCCATATAATCCAGTCCACCACTAATATATTGCTTTAATATTTTTCTTTTATAATATGAATCCAAAGTCCCTCTCTGAATAGACTTCTCCCTAGGTTATTCAGTGCCAAAGCTTTGGAAAACCATGTGAGATTTTTAAATCCCCAACTTCCCAGACTTTTTTGGATAGATATTGAAGCCCATATGGCAAGATGAACTCTTTTTTTGGATTTTCTAGCCCATATAAAATTGAATATCAACTTTCTAATAGAGTTTAGGATAGCATAAGTAATTTCATAAAATGACATCCAAAAAACATGAATGTTTTCTAGGACAGATTTATCCAAAATAATTTTGCGTCCAAGAGACAACCAATTGTAACACCACAAATTATTTTTTTTGTTATACTCCTATAATCATCCACATCTAGTCATATTTTTTATAGTCATTTGGTTTGATAAATAAACCTATATACTTGAGACCATAATCTAAAGGAACAATCTGCAATGGAAAAAAAACATTGAATCTCCCATAGGATGTTTGTGCTGACTACAAAATGATGGAAGGATGTTTTTTAAAATTGATATCCCTTCCCGTATCATTGCAATAGAGGTTGATGATTCTATGGGGAAATTTACATTCAGATATAGTACCTAAGCTCAAGAGCAAAACATCATCCACAAAAAGTAGGTACATAATGAATTGATTTTTGGATATTTTAATGCCCTTTATAAGGCCATCATGTTTTTCTTTTAGCAGGAGGTGACTTAATCCTTCCATCAAAATTAAAAAGAGGAAAGGAGACAATGGGCATCCCCACATGAGCTCCCAATAACATGTGAATATGCTGGAGGTAGAGCTAGTGATTATAATGACAATGTTGTCCAAGGAGAAACAACCCATGATCCATTTTGTAACATCCAAGTCCAGCCCAATTTGAAGAAGGACATGTCTAAGGAAGGTCCAATTGACTTTATGAAAAGCTTTGTTAGGGTCCAATTTGAGAACAAGATCTTTCAGGTTTTTGGACTTTATAGAATGGAAATTCTCTTGCACAATGCCAATGGCATCATGAATTTTCCTGTCAGCCATAAATCCAAATTAATTTGGAGACATATTTTCATCTAGTAGTTTATTTATACTATTAGAGATTATGTTAGAGATAATTTTATAACTAGGTTGCACATGGATATGGTCCTGAGTCTAGAAAGGAATTAGGCTTCAATAATTTTGGAATCAAGGCTAAGTAGGTAGCATTGATGGCATTTGAGACTTTCCCCTTTCTTCTATATTCCTCCACCATCAAGCAGATATATGTTCCCATGATGTCAAAAAATGAAATAAATAGTTCCATTACCCTGCCATCTGGCCCTAGACTTTTGTCTTTAGCGAATTGTTTTAGGACTCCTTCAATTTCCTTGAGGGAGACAAAGCTATCAATAAGATCTGATTCCTCTTGGCTAAAAAAAATAATATTGGATCAGTTGCAACTAAGAGCTAATATTAGAGGACCCATGATATTTGAAGAGAGAGGATAAATAAGAGGAAATTGCAACTTTTAAGTCTTTGGTGGATGTGAAATTTTTACCTTCTTCTACCTCTAGCTCCCATATAGTGTTTATATTCCTTCTATGAGTTGCATATTTGTGGAAAAATTTAGTGTTAGCATCCCCATTTTTTATCCAGGTAGCCCTACTTTTTCATCTCCATGCCTCTTCCTCCATTTTTAGAATATAAATTTTCCTAACCTCCAAAGTGTTGATAGATTTATGGGCAACTAGATTAGGTGATTTCTCTTACTTTGATAGCTGCTTGTGATATATTTTTACTTATCTTGATTAGCTTATTATTAAACTTGATTATTATTGTGCTCTTATCATCAAAAAACTACTAAACAATAAATAATAATGAGACAAGAGGATACAAGATATAAGCTATCAATCAGGGAAAAAACCTCTCCTCTTGAGAGGAAAACCCATAAGAACTTTTCTCTTATAGAACTTAAATTGACGAATTCCAATACCTATGAACCTTGACCAAGACTCCTCCAAGATCAATTCAACCTTACTTCTTGATTTTCATAGCTTCTAGCAACAAACTTTGACCTTCCAAAAAAATATTCAACAACTTCGACCCACTATATTCACAGCTTCAACCTTGATGCAACTTCACAACTTCGACCTTGCATCTTCACAACTTCGACCTAGAAGAATATTCACTACTTCAACCTAGAAGAAACTTCATAGCTTCAACCTTGCAGCTTCACTACTTCGACCTAGAAGCATCTTCACATATTTCATCTTGTAGCTTCACAACTTTGATGCAGCATTAGAATTTTTACCTATCAACTTCACAACTTTGATGAAGCTTCATAATTTCATCTTTCCTAGTAATTGTTGAAACCCTAACAAAAGAGAGAGAGAGAGAGAGAGGCCCAAAACTTTGATCTTGTTCTTCTTCCTCTTCTTTCTCCTTTTCCAACTTCTATCTTGAGGAGATCAACTTTCTTGAGAGTGTGTCCAAATGAGGTCGATTTCCTTCTTATATATAGGATTTTGAGGGGTATGAATTGTTATCTTTAGGCCGAATTGTCCATATAGTGTTTATATTCCTTCTATGAGTTGCATATTTGTGGAAAACGTTAGTGTTAGCATCCCCATATTTTATCCAGGTATCCCTACTTTTTCATCTCCATGCCTCTTCCTCCATTTTTAGAATCTAAAATTTCCTAACTTCCAAAGTGTTGATAAATTTATGGGAAGCTAGATTAGGTGATTTCTCTTAATTTGATAACTGCTTGTAATATATTTTTACTTATCTTGATTAGCTTATTATTAAACTTTATTATTATTGTGTTCTTATCATCAAACAAATACTAAACAATAAAGAATAATGAGACAAGAGGACAAAATATATAAGCTATCATCCAAGGCCAAAACCTCTCCTCTTGAGAGGAAAACCCATAAGAACTCTTCTAACTTAAATTGACGATTTCCAATACTTATGAACCTTGACCAAGAATCGTCCAAGATCAAGTCAACATACCTTTTTGATTTTCATAGCTTCTAGCCAAAAACTTCAACCTTCCAACAACTTCTTCAACAACTTCGACCCAGTATATTCACAGCTTCAACCTTGATGCAACTTCAAAACTTCGAACTTGCAGCTTCAAAACTTCGACCTAGAAGCATCTTCACAAATTCAACCTAGAAGAACCTTCATAGCTTCGACCTTGCAACTTCACAACTTCGACCTAGAAGCATCTTCATGTCTTTGATCTTGCAGCTTCACAACTTCGATGCAGCGTTAGAATTTTGACCTATTAGCTTCACAAATTTGATGAAGCTTCAACATTTCATCTTTCCTAGTAAATGTAGAAACTCTAACAAAGGAGAGAGAGATAGAGAGAGAGGCCCAAAACTTCGATCTTTTTCTTCTTCCTCTTCTTTGTCCTTTTCCAACTTCTATCTTGAGGAGATCAAAATTGCTTGAGAGTGCCCAAATGAGGTTGAGTTCCTTCTTATATATATGATTTTTAGGGGTATGAATTTCTATCTTTAGGACGAATTGTCCCTTTATGTAGGCTGAATTGATATTTGTGCCACGATGAGGTCTTGGAGGGTCATTTGACTCTACTTTGACTCAATAATGATTTCTTCACAATATGTGACATTCCCAAATGGGTCATCAATACATGACAATGACTCAATTGACTTTATCGCAAATCTAGAAGCATGCAATGGGTGCTTGACTTATAAAAAAATATTCCTTGAGCATCAAACCCATGCCTGAAGAACACCAATAATAAATTTTTGTTTCTCTTTACATTAAATACATAAAATCATGATTATATATGTCATTATGAATACTGAACCTAGTTATATATTTCAACACTCCCTCTTAGCTAGGGAGGTATTCATAATCCATACAAGATACTTGGAGATTATCAATATGAATAATTCTCATAAGAAGAATCAGAATGGTAAGCCATATATTTAGCATCATACCAACCAACATTGTCACATAGAAGGGCCTTGACTAATAAATCTATCTCCCCACATGATCATAGCACAATGTTGGCAAGACCAATGAGTGATAGAAATCATCACCATTCTCTCAATGAACATACCCCACATGGGTGTTCATGGGGTATGTCCTTCCAGGACTATTCTTATCTTGAATTCTCAATCCTCAAATAATATCAAACCTCTTCAACTACTCTTATCTTGGATGCCCTACCTCATCCTCAAAGAGTATCAGATGCCAGATTCTTTACCTGATCCTCCATTATTTCTTCACAATATGAAGACGAGAATTATGTCTCTATCTCTCCCTCTAAATTAAGTATGATATACACATTCCTATAAAAGGAATGTGCCCAAGCTCCCTCTTAACCATGGACTTGTCCGAGCTCCCTCTTAACTAGGGACTTGTTTTTAGCATCTTATTGTTATTTGGTGGAGATTATGGTACCTTCGGCTTCTTTGAAGAGCTCCTCCTTTATATGTCATGAATTTCATCTTCATCGTTATGGAGCCTTCATATTTTGGGAATTATTCATAGAACATCATCCATCCATCACTTTCCTTCACGAATAATGTCAGTAATGTCATCCTTTTCTTCATCATAAATTTATATTCTAATCCACATTTTTCTTTTCTTCATACAAATACCTCTTCCAATTCATGTTTCCTATGTGATCTTCCATCCAACCACATGAGTGCTAGTTGTAGGTGACATCTATAACTCTCTTTCAGTAGCCCTATATCAATCCATCCAAATTTTGTTCAAAAAAATAAAAATGAACATAAAATCAAAGTTACATTTTGTTATGGCCTTTCATCATGACATCTTACTTGCAATATCAACATCCCGCACATTCATAAGAACATCTCCAAGGTTTTCAATGTCAAGGGTCTCCATTCTTTACTGACCTTATAAGGGTCTTCATGCCTTCTCTATGGAGATGTCATGGACAATTATTCTAGTCATTGGATGTTTATTTCCTTTTCTACGTGACCACAATTGCATATTTCACGATCTCTTCTTTCTTTCTTCACATATTTCTCCCCAAGAACTTCCATTAATAGTCCCTTTATCTTTTTCAACCACCTCATATTCCATATGAGGAAATATTATATCGATTGCATCTAGTCAATATGTGAACCATACTTTCATGCATCCTTCCAAAGAAAGATATCCATTTTATTAGACCATGCTCATGAGGTAGACAACTTACTCATGATATCTACAACTATATGATGGCATGACTTCATTTATCAAACATATGCGTACATATCTCTTTTCTTATTTTGGTCATTCAGTCTTCCTTCAACAACTTCCTTTCCTTGATTGAGAGTATTTCAACCATATTTAGATGTTGCATTCCTTTGTCAACCATCATTCTTCCAAACAATGAATACCATACAATATACAATATGGAATTCTCAGTGAGACACTTACTTCCTCCAAGAGGTGAACCTTCTAATGAAGATTCCAATGAAGGATCTTGATTATCCTCACCCTGCAAATGATCCTTCCCAATGATGTATGATGAAATATACACTAGATTAATTTCTTCTACCCATAAGTACTACTTATGATTTCAATGAGGTTATCAAGAGCTACTTCCTTTATATGATGGCTACTACATCCATATAGAATTCTAATTCGGCCATTCTTTCAAGCTTTTCTAATGATATCATGAGCTCTTGCTTCAATGGTATGCTTCTAGTATGATTCCATATTCTACTAAGATGCATCTCATCATAAGCATCTCATCTGGACTTATCATGGTGGAGCTATTTTCACCTCCCACTTATCCTTGCTATGTATTGGAGAAACCCTAATAGTGAATATCTATCCCGTTGTATTTCTTTTCACCAATTTATTCCACTTCTTTAGTGATATGAGCATTGTTTCTTCCTTTCATTTTGTTGTACATCTTGAATTTTGGACAATCTCTCTTTTAGTGTCCATATTATTGACAACCATAGCATTGGATCTTTGACATGTTCTTCTTATTTTTCTAAGGACCAAACTTCCCAAACTTTCCTTTTCTTTTAGCCATGGGAGAAAATGCTTGAACTTGTTCGTTTGATCCCACGTCACTTTTTCCTTCAACCTAGTTTCTTCAATAATACATAATGACCAAAGTTCATTGAATGGGGTAGCTTCCTTATTTCCATAAATACTTGATGTAAAGTTGCCCCATTCCTTGGGTAGTGCATTGAGAACTATGGTGGTCATTTTTTTATCAGAAATTATTTCTCCCAACTCTTTTAGTTGGTCTCTTATTTCTAACACCCTCATAAAGTATGAGGCTATTCAATATTACTTTGAGATATTCATTTTTTTATAGCTCTTTTCTCAAGGATATTATTTCTCCAACAGTTTTTACAGAGAACAATTCTATTAGTTTCTTATATATTTATTTTGATGTGTCCAATTTTGATACATATGGTATGAGGGGATATTTGATAGAATCTATTAGAATCCTTTGAGCCCTTACTTCCCCTTTCATATATTTTTCCATGGCTTTGTCTTCTTGCTTTGGAGGTTTAGTGATTGAACCCTTAACATTATCAACCAATTCATTTTCTATGAGGATCAAATCAGTCCTCTTCTTACATGCAAGAAAGTTTGATGACCCAACCAAATTGTTGTTTTCCTTGCAAAATGAAGTCGTTTTGGTACATTCTTATATGGACATACAGATACTTACTAGTGAAGATACCCCTTGATGGAAATATTTTGAACTTGATGGTTTCTTTATTTTGATGATGATGATGATAATATAATATTTCTTCTTGATGGAGATGTCTTCCTTCAAAAGCGATCCTTCAAAGAGAGTTAGATCACTTTGATTCCTTGATGATGATAACAATTCTTCTACCTACTTCCCTTGGATATAGGGACTTCAAGATTCTTCAATTTGTAGTCGCTCTTTATTTTAGTATAGGTATAGTATTTGAGGTCTTTTTTTCCTTGAGGTGATGATTGTGTGAGGTTCCCAAGAATGCTTCAAGTGTATAATCCTTATTTGAACGAAATAGGGTTTTGAGGTCTTCTTTAGTAACTTCCTTCTTCAAGATGATGATGTAATCCTTGTCCTTGTAGTGCCTTTGAGATGATTGGTCCTTCTTGACGATTGATTCTCTTGATATTCTAGTGCTTCAGCCCTTGAGTGTCCTTCTTTAAGCTACCTTTCCTTGTCTTGTTACATTAGCTCTGATACCATGTTGACTCAAATTTAAGGGCAACTAGATTATGTGATTTCTCTTACTTTGATAACTTATCTTGGTTAGCTTCTTCTTCAACTTGATTATTACAGTGTTCTTATCATCAAAAAAATACCAAACAATAAAGAATAATGAGACAAGAGGACAAAATATATAGGATTTCAGTCAGGGCCAAAACCTCTCCTCATCAAAGGAAAGCCCGCAACAAATATTCTCTTCTTATAAAACTTCAATTGACAAATTCCAAGACCTATGACCTTTGACCAAGACTCCTCCAAGACCAAGTCAACCTTCCTTCTTGATTTTCACATCTTCCAGTAACAAACTTTGACCTTCTAGCAACTTTGACCCCTAGCAACAATTTCTGCAACTTCGACCTAGTAGATTCGTAGCTTCGACCTTGATGCAACTTCACAGCTTTGACCTTACAATTTGACAACTTCGACCTAGAAGAAACTTCACAGATTCAACCTAGAAGCAGCTTCACATCTTCAACCTAGAAGAATCTTCACAAATTCGACCTTGCAGCATCACAACTTCGACCTAGGAGAAGCTTCACATCTTTGACCTTACAGCTTCACAGCTTCAATGCAACATCAGAATTTCGACCTAGCAGCTTCATAGCTTTGATGCAACTTCAAAATTTCATCTTGCCCAGTAACTATAGAAACTATAACAAAAGAAAGAGAGAGGCTCAAAACTTTGATATTTTTCTTCTTCCTCTTATTTGTCCTTTTCCAACTCCTATCTTGAGGAGATCGAACTTGCTTGAGAGTATAACCAAATGAGGTCAATTTCCTTCTTATATATAGGTTTTTGAGGGGTATGAATTGATATATTTAGGCCGACTTGTACCTTTATGTAGGCCAACTTGATCTTTGTGCCATGACGAAGTCTTGGAGGGTCTTTTGACTCTACTTTGACTCAATAATTTTTTCTTTACAATATGTAACATTCCCAAATGGGTCTTCAATACATGACAATGACTCAATTGACTTTATGACAAACCTAGAAGCACTTAGTGGGTGCTTGACCTATAAAATAAATTTCCTTGAGCATGAAACCCATGCCTCAAGAACAATAATCAATTTATTTTTTTGTTTACATTAAATACATAAAATCATGATTACATATGTCATTATGAAGATCAAACCTGGTTACATATTTCAACACAAAGAGATCATTCTCTAGGCTAATTCCACAAATAAAGAAGAGGAGAAAGTCTGAGAAAGGTGTTCATATTCAAATTTTGTGTCTAAAAGTTCTTTTGTTGTTTTGTTTTCCTTTTTATCTCCCAGACCACTACAACGTTTTTTAGATCCTAGAGTTTTCTTGCCAACAAGGCCATTATTCAGGAGTTGTTTGTGGCCGGACTTTTCTACCATATTTCCTTTACCAGTTGTCTAAATGACTCTTCCTCCAAACACAAGTGGTTGAATTTAAAAGGATATTTATTTTTGTGTAGGTAAAAGTATAGCTCCAAGAAAATGGGCAGGTGATCTCACATCTTACCTTGAGTAGTCCAGGATATAAGCCTTCATGCCCTTTATACTAATTGATCAACCATTAAGAACCTATCCAGTTTTTGTTCTGTCCCATATACACCTAACCCGTCTTTTTTCCACGTAGGGGTTAATGGAAAGGGAGCTATGTCTCACAATTTATTTATTTTCAACATCGCTAAAAAGTAGGAGCACAAAGGATCAAGACAGGCATGAAGACCCCATGTTTCCCCTACAGATGTAGTAAAGTTTAAGTCTCATGTCAATAGTCATTCCTGATCAGAGAGAAGGTCGCTGGCCTAAGCCATGTCCCAGAAGGCAATTTTTCCACAATAAGGTCCATAACAATTGACCATTTTTATGGGACATGGACATCCTCTGAGAAAACCTTCTAGATGATACCAATTGATGAAGAATGTGCATGTACATATGCATTTTTTAGATCCCATAAAGTGAGAAGTTGACCTGATAAGCCATTTGAGTACATGAAATATGATAACCAACCCTGACAAAGCTTACAAAGTCACTCTCTGGATTTTTCTCCTCAGACCATGCTTTCTTGAATACATATGATAGAAGGTCGATGGGAACTAATAACCCTTTTAAAGGAGGAAAATTTTGAGGGCCATCCAACCCCATGAATGTTGAGAGAAAAAATTATCATTATTTGGAGAGGAGTGAGAGAAACTATGATGTACGGGCCCTTGGATCAAATTCTAAATATTTCGATGGAGAGGAGCTAAATTCTCCCTGAATAGACTCAAGATGATTGCACTCCCTTGTGAAATATTTTTTCTTGTTTTTTTCTCATAGTAATGTTTTGGAAAGAGAAGCTAGGATCAGTCTTACGATTACTAGCAGGAGTAATCCCTGTGAATGTAGGAATGGGGGGAAGTTTCAGTGCTTCTTTATATGAAATAATAGGACCTGAGGTAGTAGGGGTTTCTCGTATAACTGAGGATAGGATCGTCGCAGGAATATCATTTGATTTTGTATTCGATAGCCTAGGTTTGAATATGGTAGCATTAATACATCCATTTGTTTTTAGATTCAGATTAATGTCATTTAAGTGTCGATAAGGCATATGTGGGTTTTCTTAGTGAAAAAAGTATGAAACCTAATTCTGATAATCAAGTGTTATATTATGAGTAAAGTATTGATAGTTTGAAAAAGAAAGAGTATTAAGAGATTTTCGTTCAATCTGATCAATGAGTATGAACTCTTCTGTTGACAGATCTTCAATAAAAGAGTTTGGATCAAAGGGAGACTTACCAGCAAGATCAATGTCACAAGAAGATTTTTTCTCAAGAGAATCACCATATAGTCGACTTGTGTTGATGTCTTCCACAACTTTATCATTTATCTTATCAATAACCACACAAGCATGTGTTTTGTCAGTTGTCATTGAATCTGTATTATAGTCCCAAAAAGCACTCGTTGTAGGGTTATGCCTCTCCTCTATAGGACCAGTACACAGAGGTTGGTCTATCGCCTTATTATAACCCATCTCCTTTGTTGCCTTTTTTTGGAATCCATCCTTTCTTTTGTAAACTGAAAGGGCTTTTGAGGTATCAACTGTAGAGTAGATGTAGCCAAGTTTTTTTTATGGATATGGGTTCCAAAAACTCTATGTCTAGGTGCCACACAGTTACTCACTAAATGGCCTATATACCTATAACTAATGCATCTAAAATGGATTTTCCAATATTCAAGTGGTTGTATGATCTCCTTTTTACCCCAGAGGATTTTAAGAAACCCTGGCAACCTTTATGTAATGTCTATCTCCACTAGAACCCATGTAATGCACTTATACACAGCCAAAGAGAAGCTTCCTCCAGATAGATAAATTTGCCCAAAGAGTTTTCCACTTTGATTATAACCTCCTTTTACCAGAGCTTAAGAGGGCAACCAGGTAACATTACCCAAAGGTGTTTTCGCATCTAGATTTTGGTACACAAGAAAAAGGTCAAGTGCCACCATTGTAACCACATCAAGCCCTACCTATCACCTAAGGTTTTCATAGGATTAGTTCAAGATCATTCTATGAGATAAAATGAAAGTAGATCCATATATTTACCAAGATACTCACTATCGGAGTGTAACCCACTAATGGCTTCCATGTTACCCTAACCCAGGAAAAAAGTTACTTCTGTGTCATTTTTATATAGCTAAGATTTCTGACTAAAGCTCTCCTGGACAGATAATCCATTCTGTCCATATTGACATTTTCCCCCAAGGTTATTTCCTTCATGGCCTCCAATGACTTTACATGTTTTTGGGTGTGTTTCTTCTTATCTCTCCCACAGAATAGGTTTGGAAAAAACTCTTCTCCTCCCGCTCCTAGTTCTTGCAAAACATCCTGATCAGTTTGATATTTTCTGACAGAGTCCTTAATACCTTGAATTCTACTAACCACTGAGGACTTCTCTAAGATTCCAGACGAGAAAATCTCATTTTGACGTTCGGGAAAAATTGGTCCCAATCTTAGTGAAATGAAGTCGCTTTCACTAAGTGGGCCCGGCAGTAAATTCTCGCGCAAAGTCTATTTTTAGACTATGTCTATTTTTAGGACATACTGAGTATAATTTGGGACTCTACTGAGATTTAAAGTATATGTATATGCTCTGTAGTGATGAGACCCTTATTTTTAGGACCCGTGCTATTTTTAGACTGATCTCCTAAAAATATGGAAGTCAAATATTATTTACCCTTAATAATATTTTGACTATAAACAGCAGTTTACTCTCTTGGCGCACTTCAGTTTGAGTCATGGAGGTGGCTCATGCAACTGACACAAGGAATCACGTGGTTCCTAGGGTTTGATGGCATCTTGTATGGTTGGCTTCAGTTAGACTTCAGTGGCAGGAGTTTTGGAGGAGTTAACGGGACAGATAGTGGAGTTGTGTTCTGTTTGTTTTAGTTGAACTAGTTGGGATTAGTTAACTAACTAATCAACTAGATATGAGTGAAGTAAATTAAATAATATTTAATTTAATAAATATTAACTCATTAGTCAACTCAAGAACACTTCAGTTCACTACAGTGCATGATCAGTTCAGTGGAGACCAGTGGAAGAGGTAGATGAAAGGGTGAGTAAAGCTATCAGTTGGTAGATTGGTTTTGCATGAGATTTGCATTACACTTGAAGGAATTGTCCATGACAATTACGCAATCAAGGCAAGGGGATTCGAACCTTGAACCTCTTCATATACAGGCCATGATTGCGCAATAGAGGCAAGGCAGTTAGTGGTGTGTTTTGAACCCGAGACTTGTTCAAAATCAAGCTAGATTGTGAGTAACTTCATGAGAGAGTACTGAGTACTTGTGAGGAGTATTGTACTTGTTTGGTTACTTGATTTCTCCATTATAATATACACAATAGCTGCGGGGTTTTCAGCTATAGGCTTTCCCCATACATACTGAGTTAATGTGTGATTGAATTGATGTGTGATTGCTTCTGTTATTTCCGCATGTGACAATTAATTGTAGAAGAAGGTTATGTGTTATGTATGCAATTCGAAATTGATATATGACCGGGTTAATCTTCAGTGAATAAGTGATTTATTCAGCTAATTTCTACATGGTATCGGAGCAAGATTAATTGTCGAAGTCTATTACGGTGATTGCAAACTTATTTCCTCGGACAGAGTCTGCATGCGGGCCAGGTAGCCTCCGGAATATTCATCCTTCTTTGTAAGGTGAAAAATCTGGTGAATGCCCTTTGCAGTCAATCTCTGATTTGGAAATAATTTGTTTTCAAGTATAGATCGGAAGCGATAGAGCTTGGAGTTTGGAATTCGAATCTTGCAGAAGGTTGTTCTTCTTGGTGCCGGTGTTGAAAGATGTCTTCTTTCAATGGTTTGCGACTCGAATATGCTCTTGAAGGCAGTTCGAACTATGTTGCATGGAAAGATCGAATGGAAGCAGTGTTAGAAGATAATGGTCTAAAGGAGTTCGTGGATGCGGATGTCCCAAAGCCCACTGATGCAGCTCTGGTCGATGCATGGCAAAAGAAGATCGCGAAATGCCGAAGGATCCTGTTGGAGGGCGTCAAGGATCATATTGTATCCAGCCTGCATGGAAAGGCTACTCCATATTTAATGTGGAAAGCTTTGACGGATCTATCCCAGAGTAAGAGCGACCAAAGGAAGCTGGCGCTCAAAGATAAGCTCAGGAACATCAAGATGGAGAAGGGCGACAGTATCGCCAAATATCTCACGAAGTTCACTCAATGCAGAGATGAGCTGGGAAGTGTGGGGGTTACTGTCGAAGACGAGGACATGGTCGACCTGGCTCTCCTTGGTCTTCCGAAGGCTTGGCACTCATATCAAGATAGTGTCAATGGTCGGGAGAAGTTGCCGGGATGGGAGCACCTTTGGGCGGATCTCATGCAGGAGGAGATAAGGAGGACTACTCGAGATGGATCTTCATCAAAGGGAGCTGATGAAGAAAACTGCGCTTTGGTGTCCAAAGCTAAGAAAGGGAAGGGTAAGAAAACCTCTCATTCTCGAGCTAAGGGCAAGAAGCAGGATATGGCGAAAGTGAAATGTTTTCACTGCCATGATCACGGACATTATGCTACCAATTGTCCAAAGAAGAAGAAGAACAAGCAAGCGGAAAGATCTGCAGATGGAGAAGCTTTGGCTTCACAGTTCGAGCTTGACTTTTCACTGATTGCATGCTTGGTTTCAAGTGTGATGGGATCGGTGTGGTTCTTGGACAGCGGTGCGTCATTTCATATGACGGGAGATCGGGAGTTGTTCTCAGATCTAGAGGACAAGGATTTGGGTATGCACATCGAGATGGGCGATGACGGTAGATACAGTGCGACTGGTATCGGTACCGTATCCTTTCAGAGGGAGTCTGGTAAACCCTTTGTCTTAAAGGATGTCATGCATGTACCGGGATTGAAGAAGAACCTGATTTCAGTAGCGATGTTGGAGGATAAGGGTTATGATGTGGTCTTCAGCGAAGGAAAAGCTTTCCTGCGCAGTAAGACTACTGGAGAGACCCGGAAGATAGGGGTTCGAACTCAGAACCTTTATCAGTTGCAGGTAGATGACTGCGCAGCTATGGCATGCAAGGCCGGAGATGTGGTGAGCCGGGATGATGAGGGCGAACTATGGCACAGGAGATTGGGCCATCTTCACCATGGAGCTTTGAAGATTCTGCAGCAGATTTCTACTGGACTTCCTAAGGGCACCCTTGCGCAGTCAGATCAGTGCAAGGGGTGTACTTTAGGGAAGTATGTGAAAGCCACTTTTCACGAGAAGGATAGTCGCGCCACGACGATCCTTGAGAGAGTTCACACAGACGTGTGTGGTCCTTTCTCTGTTGCTTCGACAGCAAAGCACAGGTATTATGTGATCTTTGTCGATGATTTCTCTCGAAAGTGCTGGATCTTCTTCATGCAGAAGAAGAGCGATACATTCGCGAAGTTCTGTGAGTTTAAAGCACTGGTCGAGAAGGAGTCGAGGAAGAAGGTGAGTGCTCTAAGGAGTGATAACGGTGGTGAATTCATCTCGGCTGAATTCAAGGAGTTCTGCAGCGCAGAAGGGATTCGGAGAGAGCTCATCGCACCCCATAACCCACAGCAGAACGGGGTGGCTGAGCGGAAGAACAGAACGATCGTGGGTGCTGCACGGGCGATGTTGCATGATCAGGGCCTACCCCTTCACTTGTGGGCTGAGGTATGCAATACAACAGTGTATGTGCAGAACCGTTGTCCTCACAAGGTTCTTGGCATGAGTACACCAGAGGAGGCTTATTCTGGCAAGAGGCCTGATATTTCCCATTTGCGGATTTTCGGATCTCTTGTCTACATGCATGTGACGAAGGATGCAAGAAGGAAGCTGGATCCAACTGCTAAAGTTGGAATATTTGTGGGGTACATCGATACACCTCATAACTATCGAGTGTATGTGCCAGACAGTCGCAAGACTATTGTGCGACGGGATATAAAATTCCAGGAGGAGAAAGCCATGCAGTGTTCGCTTGAGAGGGAGCTACACTTGCATGCAGATGAGGAGCTGTTAGTTCCTAAGGAGGAGCTTCCGGATGTGGATCAGCCACAAGAGGAGGTTCTGGAGGTGGAAGAAACCACCCAGGCAGCGCCAACCATCAGAGGGCGCATGCGCACTACAGAAGCTGAGCGACTGGCTCGGGATGCAGAGAAGGTTGTAGGACCACCTACAGCACAGCGCAGACAGAGACAGTCACCGGATCGGTACACTAGATACATGGCTCTTGTGAGTCAATGTGTTGTGATGGAGCCATCCTCTTTTGAGGAAGTCGTGGAGGAACCCGCATGGGTTGATGCCATGATCGAAGAATATGATTCGATCATCAGGAACAGTGCATGGGAGATTGTCCCAAGACCGGTTGGGAAATCAGTTGTAGGTTCGCGATGGATCTACAAGGTGAAGCAGGCGGCTGACGGGAGTGTGGAGAAGTACAAGGCGAGATTTGTCGCCCGTGGCTTCTCACAGATCGAGGGGATGACTATGAGGAGACTTTTGCACCTGTCGCAAGGTACTCTTCCATACGGACGATCCTTGCTCTCTCAGCGCAGATGGGGTGGCACATTCATCAGATGGATGTGAAGACTGCGTTCCTCAATGGAGTTATTGAGGAAGAAGTGTACATAGAGCAGCCTGAGGGTTTTGAGATCTTCAGCAGTGAGTCGCATGTGTGCCGACTCAAGAGAGCACTGTATGGGCTGAAGCAAGCACCTCGTGCTTGGTACACTCGGATAGACAGCTACTCCACCGGGCTTGGATTCTCCAAGAGTGAGGCGGATCCAAACCTGTACCAGATTGTGGTGGAGGGGAAGCTGTTGATCATCGTACTGTATGTAGATGATCTGATTTTGACTCGCGACGAGCAGTTGATACTTTCATGCAAGGATGATCTTGCACGAGAGTTTGAGATGAAGGACCTGGGCATCCTTCATTATTTCCTGGGATTGGAGATTTGGCAGCGCAGTGGAGGACTGTTTGTTTCTCAGGGCAAGTATGCCCGGGAGATTCCGGAGAGGTTCAACATGCAAGGCTGCAAGCCTGTTGATACCCCTCTTCCTGGAGGTTGGAGGAAGGGAGATGCTACTTCGGAGGAGGTAGTGGATGCCACTGTCTATCGACAGTTGGTGGGGTCGTTGATGTATCTGGTCAATACTCGACCCGAGATATGCTATGCAGTTAACCAGCTTTCGCAAGCTATGGTTAAGCCTACCAAGCTCTTTTGGAAGGCGGGCAAGCATGTATTGCGCTATATCAGAGGCACATCGGGATATGGTCTATGGTACAGACAGGAGGATGGAGTGAAGCTTTCTGGTTTCACCGATGCAGATTGGGCAGGGAGCCCAACGGACCGGAAGAGCACTTCTGGAGGAGTTTTCAGCATTGGGTCGACAGCAGTTTCCTGGTACAGCAGGAAGCAGAGATCCGTGGCACTCAGTTCAGCAGAGGCCGAGTACATGGCAGCAAGTTTGGCTGCATGTGAGGCTATTCGGATGAGGAAGATCCTCGCAGGTTTGTTCAGGTTGCATTTGGAGCCTACAGTGATCTACTGTGATAACCAGAGCTGCATCAAGCTCTCGGCTAATCCAGTTTTTCATGATAGGTCCAAACATATCGACATCAGGTACCATCACATCAGAGATTGTGTTCAGCTGAGGATCATGATGCTTTCATATGTTCCCACGGAGGATCAGGATGCCGACATCCTGACGAAGGCGCTCACCAGGAGCAAGTTCGAATTCCACAGAGGCAGGATAGGGATTGCAGATAATCCATATCTTTCTAAGAGGGAGTGTTGAGAATGCAGCAAGATGATGGAGCTTAGTGAAATGAAGTCGCCTTCACTAAGTGGGCCCGCAGGCAAATTCTGGCGCAAAGTCTATTTTTAGACTATGTCTATTTTTAGACATACGGAGCATAATTTGGGAATTCTACTTGGAGATTCTTAAAGTATGCGACATGTCGGTAAAAATAGATGAGACCCTTATTTTTAGGACCCAGGCTATTTTTAGACCGATCTCCTAAAAATATGGAAGTCAAATATTATTTACCCTTAATAATATTTTGACTATAAACAACAGTTTACTCTCTTGGCGCACTTCAGTTTGAGTCATGGAGGTGACTCATGCAACTGATACAAGGAATCACGTGGTTCCTAGGGTTTGATGGCATCTTGCATGGTTGGCTTCAGTTAGACTTCAGTGGCAGGAGTTTTGGAGGAGTTAACGGGACAAGTAGTGGAGTTGTGTTCTGTTTGCTTTAGTTGAACTAGTTGGGATTAGTTAACTAGCTAATCAACTAGATATGAGTGGAGTAAATTAAATAATATTTAATTTACTAAATATTAACTCATTAGTCAACTCAAGAACACTTCAGTTCACTACAGTGCATGATCAGTTCAGTGGAGACCAGTGGAAGAGGTAGATGAAAGGGTGAGTAAAGCTATCAGTTGGTAGATTGGTTTTGGATGAGATTTGCATTACACTTGGAGGAATTGTCCATGACAATTACGCAATCAAGGCAAGGGGATTCGAACCTTGAACCTCTTCATATACAGGCCATGATTGCGCAATAGAGGCAAGGCAATTGGCGGGGAGTTTTGAACCTCAGACTTGTTCAAAACTGAGTCAGATTGTGAGTAACTTCATGAGAGAGTAATGAGTACTTGTGAGGAGTATTGTACTTGTTTGGTTACTTTATTTCTCCATTATAATATACACAATAGCTGCGGGGTTTTCAGCTATAGGCTTTCCCCATACATACTGAGTTAATGTGTGATTGAATTGATGTGAGATTGCTTCTGTTATTTCCGCATGTGACAATTAATTGTAGAAGAAGGTTATGTGTTATGTATGAAATTCGAAATTGATATATGACCAGGTTAATCTTCAGTGAATAAGTGATTTATTCAGCTAATTTCTACACAAGGAAAACTGGTCCCAGT